>JAKKZN010000004.1:1632400-1636859 GCA_033441825.1 Pangasius elongatus
GCTTTGGTTAGTGTGTAGTGTTGGAGGAACATGGACCTGAATGAACAGGGAAAGTCAGTTAGGGTGCATTGAAAACTGGAATGTAGCAGAGGGTTAGACTGTATAGCAATGACTGTCCAGGTTACCCACAATGCATCACACACAGCAGCACACAGCAGGAGTGTATCTGTTTAGCACTCTAAATATCCATATCTTTATCTGTATTCGAGTCTAAACCCAAAGTGGGCGTGGCCAAAACAACATTACACATTTTGTGCTATCACTTTGTGTATTAGAACAAAAAAAAACACAGTGTTTAACTGTAGTTATAGTTTCTCGTGGTAGGAATAACCTGATTTCTTTTTATTTTTTCTTATAAGTTAGTGTTAGTGTGTTCGGAGCGAGATTCCTATAAAGTAAGGCGGATTATTCTTTTCCTCTCCGTCCTTGGCTTTTGCTGTTCTTTCACTTATCACTTGACTGAGCAGATGGGTCAAATGTAAGCCATTTCCCTGAGAGAGAGGGGGAGCGAGGGAGAGGGAGAGGGAGAGAGAGAGAGAGACGGTCTGTCACCAAGCCTGCATTTTCCACCGTGAATAATTGAGGAGCTTTTGAAAAATGCACAAGCAATCGCAGGGTGCCATCTCTCGTCTCCCCGATGGCCTGTTTTTACCGTTATGGATGAATGCGTTGCCACCAACGCGCCTGTTTGTTTGCTGTTTTTTTCTTCCTAGAGATGTGCAGTTGTTGCATATTAAACGCTTCACTTTCTCCTTCTCGTCTCCTTCACAGCTCACTGGCTCCTGAAATATTCTGAATAATCCAAAGAGCTTCATTTACTGTTGTTTTTTTACTTCATATCTATCTATCTATCTATCTATCTATCTATCTATCTATCTATCTATCTATCTATCTATCTACACCGATCAGCCATAACATTAATACCACCTGCCTAATATTGTGTAGATCCTCTTGTGCTGCCAAAACAGCTGTGAGCCATTGAGGCCTGGACTCCATTTGTCCTCTGAAGATGTGTGTGGTATCTGCCACCAAGATGTAAGCAGCAGATCCTTTAAGTCCTGTAAGTTGCGAGGTGGGGTCTCCATGGATTGGACTTGTTTGTCCAGCACATCCCACAGATGCCTGGTTTGAGATCTAGGGAATTTGGAGGCCAATTCAACACCTTGAACTCTTTGTCATGTTCCTCATTCCATTCCTGAACAATTTTTGCAGTGTCTCAGGGCGCATTATCCTTCTGAAAGACTCCACTGACATTAGGGAATACCGTTGCCATGAAGGGGTGTACTTGGTCTGCAACAATGTTTAGATATGTGGTACGTGTCAAAGTAACATCTACATGAATGCCAGGACCCGAGGTTTCCCAGCAGAACATTGCCCAGAGCATCACACTGCCTCCACCAGCTTGCCTTCTTCCCATAGTGCATCCTGGTGCCATCTCTTCCCCAGGTAAGTGATGCACATGCACCTGGCCTTCCACATGATTTGAAGAAGTTCATCAGACCAGGCCACCTTCTTCCATTGCTCCATGGTCCAGTTCTGATGCTCATGTGACCACTGTAGGCACTTTCGGCGGTGGACAGGGTCAGCATGGGCGCTCTGATCGGTCTGAGGTCTGCCTTTCTATCATAGCCAGCATTAACTCTTTCAGCAATTTGTGCTACAGTAGCTCTTCTGTGGGATCGGACCAGATTGGACTAGATTCGCACCCCACACGCATCAGTGAGCCTTGGGCACCCATGACCCTGTCACCGCTTCACCGGTTGACCTTCCTTGGACCGCTTAAGTTAGGTACTAACCACTGCATACCGGGAACACCCCACAAGACCTGCCATTTTGGAGACGCTCTGACCCAGTCGTCTAGCCATCACAATTTGGCCNCTAATATATCCCACCCCTTGACAGGTGCCATTGTACCGAGATAATCAATGTTATTCACTTCACCTGTCAGTGGTTTTAATGCTATGACTGATCGGTGTGTGTTTCTGTGTCTATATATATATATATATATTTATGTGGCTGTCATTTAAAGATTTCACAAAATGTTTGTGTGCATGTGTACAGACAAATAATATCAAAGCAATCCTATAACTTTCACCTTATTGTTATATTTTTCATATTAAACCATATCATCCAGTAACTACAATGAAATTAATTACAACAGTGAGCCATGTAATTCCATCACAAATTCATTCCATCCTTGTAATCATCTTTAGTAATCATCTTGCCCAAAAGTAATCATCTTGCTCAAGCAGAGATAACAATGCTCTAAAATAAGAAGTTAAAAAGAAGAATGTGTTCCTGATTAATAGAAAGAGGATTTAAATCAAGTGAAATTCTGCTGAACATTCAACAGCACTGGTCATTTATGTTTGATTGCATCCGAGTATCACCAGGATTTTCAGAAAAATAATTTGCAGACTTGACAGAAAACCTGCAGAGAAAAAAAAAGATTTGGCTCAATGTTGAAAATCACAGGCAATTTAATAATTTCATGTCAAATCTTCACATTACATTCAAGAGATTTGTAAGCATNTTCAGAAAAATAATTTGCAGACTTGACAGAAAACCTGCAGAGAAAAAAAAAGATTTGGCTCAATGTTGAAAATCACAAGCAATTTAATAATTTCATGTCAAATCTTCACATTACATTCAAGAGATTTGTAAGCATAACCTACATGTATAAAAAGAGTAATTCATATGAAACAACAAGTCCTGCAATTAAAAAGTAAAAAGAAAAGAAAATCATATGTTCAAACGTGTTCATCTAGGCTCTCGCCTGGTTTGGGACAGAACACCTTTTGCACGTAGGCGAACGCGATGACCACTACTGTACCGAAAANTGTTTCTGCCTGGTGTCGAACCAGGGACCTTTCGCGTGTTAGGCGAACGTGATAACCACTACACTACAGAAACCACACGACACCTTTTGGCTACCTGTTGCCTATCTGCCTTACCTCTTCTGGGGAAGAGAAAAGAACATGCTTCAACATTTGCTCATCAGTGCTAAGGGGCCAGGCATGGCGTTTGTGGTATAGTGGTGAGCATAGCTGAGCATGCTCAGCTTGTTTCTGCCTTGTTTCTGAGTGACCATGCTGAACCCTGACCCCTGTCCCCTGCAGAACGTGCCTACGATGGGCACATGAGCATAAGAACTGGACCATGGAGCTGTGGAAGAAGGTGGCCTGATCTGATGAATTTCTTTTACATCATGTGGATGACCGGGTGAGTTGCTTACCTGGGGAAGAGATGCACTATGGGAAGGTAAGCCGGCAGAGGCAGTGTGATGCTCCGGGCAATGTCCTACCTAAACATTGTTGAAGTACACCCCTTCATGGCAATGATATTCCCTAATGGCAGTGGCCTCTTTCAGCAGGATAATGCTCCCTGCCACACTGCACAAATTGTTCATGAATGGTTTGAGGAACCATTGGCCTCCAAATTCCCCAGATCTCAATCTGATCGAGCATCTGTGGGATGTGCTAGACAAACAAGAAAGATCCATGGTGGCCCCACCCCCCAACTGACAGGACTTAAAGGATCTGGTGCTAACGTCTTGGTGCCAGATACCACACCTTCACACCATCAGTGGAGTCCATAACTTGATGGATCAGAGCTGTTTTGTCAGCACAAGGGGGATCTACACTATATTAGGTAGGTGGTTGAGTGTTACGGCTGATCGGTGTATACTCTATTAATAGATTATTCCATTGATTTAGATTAAGTAAGCAGTTTGACTTCCAGTTTTGAAGAACTGCTTTCTTGGTGATGGTTAAAGAAATCAGCAAATGATCCTTGTGTTTGGGTGGTATGTTGTTCAGTGTGAGGTCTCCAAGCAGGGATGTAGATGGGGGAATTTCATGGCTCATGATATCCAAAAGTTTTTGTATGAATGACAACCAAAATTTTTGGACTGGTGGACATGCCCAAAATGCATATAAATAATTATCTGAGATGCCCATGGTACATTGTGAGCAGATGTCAGTATCAACTAATCCCATTTTGTATTTTTTCTATTGTGTAATATATTCTATGAATGATTTCGTACTGGATGAGCTGTTAGTTAGTGTTTGTTGTCATTGTGAATGTGTTTTTTACAGATATCTGTCCAGAAATCAAATGTGGGAGAGCTGGGAAGGTCATGGTTCTGTTTAATTTTATGGACGTATATTGTGCTATCTGTATTGTCTAGTAGTTTGTCTAATTTGAAAATAATTTTTTTCTGATATTGAAATTGGATTTATGTTGAGAGTTCTGTGTGATGGAGAAATATCAGCGAGAATAAAGGGGAAGGTGTACAAGACAGTGGTGAGAGCGGCCATGCTGTATGGTTTTTAGACCGTGGCACTGAGGAAGAGGCAGGAGTCAGAGCTAGAGGTAGCAGAGCTTAAGATGTTGAGGTTCTCTTTGGGAGTGACGAGGTTGGACAGGATTAGGAACGAGTACATCAGAGGGACAGCTC
>JAKKZN010000004.1:1641869-1652408 GCA_033441825.1 Pangasius elongatus
TTGGGCTACATGGGGATGATGTGGGTAGAGTTTTGGGGTACATGAGGAAGGTGTTGCTAAAGTGTTGGGGTACATGGGGGTGGTGTGGGTAAAGTGTTGGGCTACATGGGGATGATGTGGGTAAAGTGTTGGGGTGCAAGAGGAAGGTGTTGGTAGCATGTTGAAGTACATGGGGAAGGTGTGGGTAGAGTTTTGGGGTACATGGGGAAGGTGTTGGTAACATGTTGAAGTACATGGGGGTGGTGTGGGTAAAGTGTTGGGGTACATGGGGATGATGTGGGTAGAGTTTTGGGGTACATGGGGAAGGTGTTGGTAAAGTGTTGGCGTACATGGGCAGGTGAGGTGGGTGAATTATTGGTGCACATGTTACATGTTAATTTAAAATTGCTTCAATTTCCAGACAGTTGTCTTGTTTTTTCTTCTTCTTTGTTGTTGCTGTGCTCATGTTGTAAAAGACGTCAGTGGGTTGTAAATAGTCATCAGGACATCATCCTCTTTTTCCACTAATAGATTGGCTGGTACTCCTCCTGGTAATTGCACAGGTGTTGCTTTATTCTGTTTGATTGCTGCAGCAAATTTCCTGGATTTTTTGTCTTTGTTTTGTGTTTATACCTTTGAACCCCTTCTCTGTTAATTACTGCTGAATTTTTACAATAATAGATAATAGTGCATATGGGAAAGGGACTCTCTCTCTCTCTCTCTCTCTCTCTCTCTCTCTCTCTCTCTCGTTCACACACACACACACACACACACACACACACACTCATGACTTAAAGTCTTGTTCTACCAGCATGAACACAGTCTGGTGTGTGTAACTAGACTCAGGAGGGGATCTTTAATGTGAATCCCTCTAATCAACTGATGGCCTCTACATTAACACCTTTAATCAGAGCGCACTGCTCCTGCACGGCCGTAAACACGCATTTAAATTGTTTTATGAGTTTACCGCAACATTTCTGTTGTACGTTAGCTGACAAAATGCAGCTTGTTTAGAAACAAATAGTATTGTGTGTGTTTATCACTGAGAACTAGACTGCGGATACTGGATTATAAATTAAAGAACTGTTTTAGTCTTGTTCAAATGAAAATGTTCAGTGTTGTGAAAGCAGAGAAGTGCAGTTCAAATAAATCAGGTGATAAAATACAAAAACAGGTGAAGACATGCATTAAAAACAGAAACGTTTACATGGTGGTGGTGGAGATGAGTAAAGATCAAAGACTGGAATCAATAAAAATCAAATGTATGTCTGAATGTCTCTCTCTCTCTCTCTCTCTCTCTCACACCATAGCCAGACTGTCACCTTCACCTCCACCTGAGATGGGCTGATAACCCGTACGTTTCTGGGACGGTCCACACTAAAGACTCCGCCCCCGGCCTCATCATGGGTGCAGGTCAGTGCCGAAAAGAAGCTCTTTTATAAACACAGACGTTTTAGACACAGAAAAGTTTCCACAGTTTAGGCCAAATCCAGCAATTCATTTAAGAGAGCAGTTCAATTAGATTGTAGTCAGGCGTGCACTTCCAAGATAAACAGCCGAACGCAGCTCATATTTCAAAGAATGAATGAAACGAGATGCAAATTATTCTTACTGCCTGCTGTTCTGTTAGGATGCTGGAGGACATTTGGATAGTTTAAAAAAAAAAATAAAAATTTCTATTGCCTCTGCGTAGTGAATGATAACGCTATAGATCTTCATTTTAATTAATGGGACTAATAAAAGTAGTAATAACTTTTTTTTCCTTATTCGAATAAACCTTCTTATGAAAATATAAATGAAGTGAATGATATTGATCGATTTGATTGATCACATATGACTATTCAAACTCATGAGACGTCGAAACAGGAAGTATGTGTGTATGCTTTTCCTCTCTCTCTCTCTCTCTCTCTCTCTCTCTCTCTCTCTCTCTCTCTCTGTCACTTTCCCATCATCAGCATATGTTGCTTCACAGGAATATTATTACATTTTGTTCAGCTTCAACGGTTTTGCACTACATCCAGCCTTTGATGTCAAATGGCGCCCCTGGGCCATGTTCTCTCGGCTTCCTGTCTTAAATGGGTGTCCTCTTTTTTCTGTCTCTCGCTTTCTCTCGCTCTCTTCTTCTCTCTCTCTCTCTCTCTCTCTCTATGTTTATTAATCACATGAAAGGAGAAAATCACACCTTTGCGCACTGGCTTTAAACAGGATGAATTAAAAAGCAGACATACCCCGCTGAACTGTAACGATTTCTCTGTCTCTCTTCCCTCTGTCTGTCTCTCTTTCTCTTCTCTCTCTATCTCTCTCTCTCTCTCTCTCTCAATCAGGCAATCTTGGCTCTCAGTTGGTTGAATATAAAGAGGAGATGTACATCACCAATGATTGTGGAAAGACCTGGAGACAGGTGAGGACGTTCAGTAAAAGGAATTTTGAAAAAAAGGAGTGATAGAACTTCCTGAGGTTTTTTGCTCATCACAATGCCTCAGTCATCCAGGCTAGAAGTCTGTAATCCTTAACTGTCCTGCTCTCAAGGAGGAAGCAGCAGCCTGCCTCTGTCACATGTCAGTTAGAGCAATGCTAGCCAATCGTGGTATCTCGTGCATAAATAATGGCACTCTCCTCCAATAATGTTGCATGCAGTTGGAAAAGAGCCGGTGGCTGAATTATGTCTCAGAAGGAACATGTGTTAGTCTTCATCCTCCCAGATTTTGGAGCTTTTTGTCTCTCTCTCTCTGTTTCTCTCTCTCTCTCTCTCTCTCTCTCTCTCTCTCTCTCTCTCTCTCTTTTTCCCCTACGTTTTCATTCTTGCTGCATCAGCATTTTACTTCCTCAATCACTTTTATCCCCTTCATAATCTCTTCCATTTTCATTTTCGTTTCAATTTCAGCATGTAACTCTGATTAGCTCTGCAAAAATACATGTTCCTCCTGCATTCTCTCTTCTCTCCATGCTCTCTATCCCTCTCTTGTCTTACTGTTTGACTCACTCTCTTTCTCGTGCTAGTTTTCTAGTTCTGCAGTCTGATTGCTCAGTTAATGTTGATTAATTTCCTATAACAGCAGCTCTGACAGTAGTGCAGATCCAAATCACAGGCTTATATTGAAACGTTCGTTCTAATGTGTTATCATGTCTGCAGTAACAGCTCATTCATAGAGACTTGCATGTTTATTTAACATGCGTGGAAGGAGTCTCCAGTGTCAGCGCTTTGTAATGGTCAGAGATAAAGCTGTGACCTTTCTGACGTTTTGATTTACGCCTTGCAGTTTCTCTGTAACATGAAAAGCTGCAGGAACGACTGTTTACAGCTGTATAACATTACATGTAACTATAAGTGGACAAAAAGGACAGTAAATCGTTCTTAAATGAATAAACTGAGTAATTACTGGTAAATTGCTGTGGTTTTTCCNGAGAGGAACCAAAAGGAAATCCTCCGGCTGACACCGGAGAGTGTGATTATAAATCATTACAGTATACAGGTGTAGAAGAGGAAGGATAAACAGTACTGAGTGTGTTTCCAGTGTGAGCAGATTGTGAATAAGAGCCTGGGATGAGCAACAGAACAGGCTTTATGACTGCAGCAGCAGCTCATTGGGTATAAATCTACACAATCCAGACGAGACTGAGGCGTTAATCGTTTTAGGAAGTGTACATTTTGAAGGTTGCAACCACCGTGAGTCACAACTGCAGAAGCTTCAAGCAGAGGTTTGGTTGTAATTTGGGTGGAGCTGCCATGAACAGAACATCAAGAGCACTTATCTCAGTTAATATTTTCTCAGGTGTTTGAAGAGGAGCACCACATCCTGTATCTGGATCACGGCGGCGTCATCGTGGCCATCAAAGACACGTCCATCCCGTTAAAGATCCTCAAGTATGTACGCTTTTCAAGTAGCTCGCTTCTGCACTTTGGAACACAAATCTCTCTCTGATGTTAGTTGGCGTGACAGAAAATTAATTAGAGGAACAGATTAGAGGGGAGATTTGCCTCGAGGCAAAGATGGTGTACAGCATCAGAAGAGAGAGAGAGAGAGAGAGAGAGAGAGAGAGCGACAAGAGGGCGACAGAGGGAATACTTCCTTATCCTTGTTCCACACCTTCGGCCCTAGAGAGACTCTCGAGTAAATTCGTCTTCCCATTCGAGAGGCTCTTCCCTCACTCTCTCATCCCTCATTCCCTCTCTCTTCCTTTGATCCCTGTGTTTCTTTCCCTCGTTACTCATTTAGACAGACTTCAGGATCCGTCAGATATGAAGTGCTGTCTGGCCTGAGAGGGAGAAAAATGATGAAGCGTGCCTGAAAAAAATCCCTTAAGTTGTCAGGAGGCATTACAGCACACACACACACACACACACACACACACACACACACACACACACACACACACACACACACACAAAGTCACTGTAAAACCCAGATTTGGTAAAGCCCCAAGACAAGTTAAAGTCCTGAGCATATGCAAAACCTCTAACACGTGCAGCTCCAAGCCACTGTTCATGTGTTCACGTATTTTTAGCATGTTGCAGTGAGTGAAGGATGAAGAATGTAAAAAAAAAAAAAAGCAAGAAGTAAAATTACCATATAGAGCACGAGAGCATATGAGTCACAGCTTGCTTTTCTTAGCGCTTGTCAGATGAGCTGGAAAGCAGAAAGCGACTCACGACTCCATCGGCTAGTGTTCATTTCAGTCTAAATCCCAGAGTCTGATGAAGGAATGATGACGAAGGAGATGATATTTCACCCAGAGCATGTGTAACTCCAGGAAATGCAATTAACAAGCCTATAAAGAGGTTAAATGTGGCATCAAAGAATATCAGTTTAAAGTTTTATGACATAGTTCAATTTAAATGCATGTACCGTGTTCACACTGGGACAGTTAGCAGTATGCACTGCATTATTAATACCTGGATGATGTGCTGGAACTGCCACGGAAATTAAGTGTTGAATGCCGGACCCTTTTTTCCACTCACGGGTGGGGATGGTGGCCTGCATGTGTAGCTGTAGATGTGTAGATGAAGGGGCGGAGCTAGCACAGGAAGCTGCGGTTTGAATTTTTTATTTTTTTCAAAATGGCTGATGAAACACATGTGACAAGAGCTGCTACCCTACATACACCAGACATTTTGGGTTTTAAAATAAGCTGCTGTTCCTGCGGAGGCTGTTCTTGCGGCTCAAAGTTGTGACATAAGCTACAATTAACAGCCGGCGTAGTTAGCAAAAAAAAAATCTCAGAGAAAAACAGAGCTAGTCTAGTGTATGGCGGTCAATGGGAAAGTGGGCTGTTTTTTTTTCCAAATATGCACCGAGTAACACTAAGAAAACAGAGCGACTGCTAATTAATAGCCTAATAAGCAAATTCTCTATTTTTACAGACCAAAGGGGCCATAGTCCCAATTTCTTGTTTTCTATTGGATCACAAGGCTGAGGTTTATGAGTACATAGGTCAGAGTTCACCTTAATGAAGTCGGCGTGAAGCTTAATCCGGATACACGTCTGTGATTTTCTATACAGAAGTCACTTCCTGTTGGAAATAACTTGCCGTATTTAGTCTTGTACTGTCCGTGTCAGTGACCCTCCCTCAGACATTAAATTCTTTCCCTAGTCACGAAACAAACAAACAAAAAAAAGATGCTTCAGTTTTATTGTTTTTTATATTGTTGCTGGAACTTTGGTTCTCCCCAAACTGAAAGAAGAGCCAGTGTCTCTTCTCTTCTCCAGCGCCTCTTCGTCCACTTGGACACCATGTTGTGGATGGAGTATGATCACATGACCACGTGACGCAAACATCCGGGTTTGTAGAGAATACAACCCACTAGAAACTAGATTTTATTACTGATAAACTGATCCAATCCGAATATGGCTTTTGACGTCCAGCGTCCTTTCAGTGTCCTTGTCCTCATTTTCCATAAAGTCAATATGCAGTATGGCAGCAACAAACCAGGATAATCTACTGTACAATCTAAGTCAAACACTGAAGTGAAGTCAAGTGACTTTATGGCCAAGTGTGGTGAGCCAGACTCGGAATTTGTTTTCTGCATTTAACCCATCCAAGTGCACACACACAGTAGTGAACACACACACCCGTGAACACACACCCGGAGCAGTGGNTGGGGGATCGGTGCCTTGCTCAAGGGTCTCACCTCAGTCGTGGTATTGAGGGTGGCAGAGAGCGCTGGTCATTCAATTCCCCAGCAAAACAAAAGAACATGGGGGGGAACCTAATGTTCAGACTTATGGACATGAAGAACGATAAGACTTCACAGTGAAAATAAAGAAGCAACGGGTTATACATACACAAACGTATCTGGGGTGAACACAGTGGGTGACAGACCAATGATGAGTCAGGGGTGAAGAAAGGACCAAAGCCAAAACAAAATGTAAACATATGTAAAGCATAAAAATGGTGTTCGTTGCTATGGGAACCATGAAGCAAAATGGGAATCTGTGACTGTATCGGGTCACTGATGAAGGCTGTAGGTTAGGAAATGTTAGGAAATGAAACAGCGCAGGTTAATGAAAGACGGCATGAGTCCATGACCAAAGTTGGTGCCAGTGATGTAAGACAGTGCAGGTCGGTGATATCGTCAGTCATTTAGGCAGTGCAGGTTAATGATGTAAGACGGAGCAAGTGAAGCTGGCACACAGTGATTGTATTCAGTTTCTGCAGGAAAGCAGTAACGTAAGATGTTGTGTCTCTACAGGTTCAGTGTGGACGAAGGACGCACATGGAGCATCCACAATTTCACCAGCACGTCGGTGTTCGTGGACGGCTTGCTGAGCGAACCTGGAGATGAGACGCTGGTTATGACGTGAGTCCTGACCTCTGTTCCTTACCTGTGTTCACTCCCATCTGATCCTCACTTGCCACGTTCCTCATCACCTCCACCTGTCTGTCACCACCTCCTGGCTCTCACCTGTACCTCACATCTTCCTGTCTTTCAGCTTTACCTGTTTATTCCTCATCTCCTGGTACACTGCCTTCTCTTTCATCCCTCAGCTATCATCCCTCAGGTCCACCAGTGGTGCAGCTGCATATGAGTCACAACTTTACCTGTCCATTATCTGTAATTTTCTTCCTCATACTAACAGTCTGTCTGAATTCCGCTTCTCCACACTCGAAGGTACAGACACCTTCAGCTGTTCTTCAATACAACCTGTCCCTCCTCTCCACATTTATGCCTCACAGTCACCTTACTTTCCTTCACTTTTAGCTGTCCTCCACCTCCACTGATCTGTCCATATCTCCATCCATCCCTCACATTACCCTGTTCATTAGTGTATCTACAGAATATGAACTTCACCTACATGAGTTTGTCCTTCACCACCACCTGTCCTTCAATTCCATCTGATCCTCACCTCCACTTATCTGTCAGGCAACTTTACCTCCATCTTTCTTTTTTTCTTCTCCATCTGCACTGAGTGCATTCACCTGTTGGAATTCCACTCCTCCTTCACATCCACCTGTTCCGATACATGAACTTCACTTCGCTTTCATCGTATCCTCTCGCTCTTCTCCAGTTTTGGCTATTACGGTTATCTGTCTCTCACAATCTACCTTACCTTTAGCTGTCCTGTTCCTCCACCTGTCCACTTATCTCCATCCTTCCCTCACATTCACCTGTTAATTAGTGCAAATATAACCATCTCACCTTCACCAGTCTGTCCTTCACCACCATTTAAACATTACCTTTATCTGTCTGTCAAGTTCATCTGGTCCTCTCCTCTACTTGTCGACCCTTCACCTTCACCTTACTCTGTCTTCCCCTCTCCACCCATCCCTCACCTCCATTCTTCCATCCATTAGGACAAATCCTCTATCTGTCCATCAAGTCCATCTGGTTCTGACCTCCAGGTGTCTGTCTATCACCATCACCTACAGCCACCTGTCCCTCACCTCCATTCATCCATTTGGACAAATCCTCTCTTTGTCCCTCAATTCCATCTGGTCCTCACTTCTACCTGTCTGTCCATCACTGTCATCTCCACCTGTCTTTTTTTTTCATTTTCATTCATGGCTCTCACTTCTACCTGTCTGTCAATCTATTCCTTCTCCTCCACCTGTCCTTGAGTGTATCCACCTGTCTGAATTTCACTCCTACTCTGCATCCACCTGTTAACTGGTAGATGAACTACACCTTCACCTGTTGTAACATCGTAGCCTGGACCAAATTGGAAATGTGGAACAGGCTATGATGTTACAACAGGTGAAGGTGTAGTTCATCTACCAGTTAACAGGTGGATGCAGAGTAAGAGTGAAATTCAGACAGGTGGATGCACTCAAGGACAGGTGGAGGAGAAGGAATAAATAGGTGTTTGGAAGATTCATGTTTTTTTTTTGGAACTAACTAAAAAAAACCCATGAATCTTCCAAACACCTGAATGCGCATCACCTCCATCTGTCCCTCACACCCATCCAACATTCTATCCCTCACCTCCTCCGCCTTCACCTACTACTCATCCACACCTGTCCTTCAGTAGAATCACTTCAATCACTTTCTCCATCTTGAAGATATAACAACTCTTGAAAAAAAAAAAAAAAGAAAAGAAAACAGCCAGCACATTAAAACCTGTAGTGCTTGAGGACCAAATCAGCATCTGCTGTGATCAAAGCAGCAATCAGCTTGCTACGGAGCTCTGACGGTTTAAACTAGAGCTTGTGTGTATGTTTGCTTTTCTGGGTCCAAATCCAGCGTAGTGGAGCATGCTTCACAGCACGAGTTGAAGAAACTGTCATTGTCCGTAAGACTTACTGTATGATTTTTCACCACCGCGGGATTCTAGAGGACTTGATTGGGGTCATCATGGACAATGGCCAGTGATAGAACATCTTGTTCAGTGAAGTGTGTGTGTGTGAATGTGTGTGTGTGTGTGTGTGTGTGAATGATGTTCTGATGACAGGTGTGAAATGATTTGCCGCTGGATTTCGATTTTTAGTGGTGTGGAACTCGAGCTGATAATGAAATGTTTGGGCAGAGGGAATCGCGGTGAAGACAGCAAGAGTGGAAGGCTATCTTTTTTTTGCGGTTTAGCTTTACTTGTGTGGCAGAGCTCTCTAGAAAATGCTGATTCATCTTACCAATCAGCATCCAGAATTCATCAGCGTACTATATTGTAGTAATATATCGTATATTGTACTGTAGTGTAATGTTCAACCTGCTGGAATATTTGACAAATAATTTATTGTTTTTTTTTTTTACAGTTGAGCAGAGCGCAGTGGAGTGAGGTTTTGGCTAAAGCTTCAGCAGATATTCTGAGAGAAATTTAAGCCCAGAAGCTTTGGCTCAGAGATATTTTGGCCCTGGGCTACGGTTCCTAGTGCATTTCTACTGTACTACTTCCATGACTAAAAATATGTGTGACATTGAGAACATCATATATTCAGCCTAGTATTTTAGATTCTTCACATCTTTTTAAATTTGTTTTTCGTTCCTTTGTATCACAGGCTTTCTTGTGCTGTATAGTTCAACGTAAGCATAGTTTAGCCTATTTTTTAAGCATAAGCACGCATTAGCATGGTTCAAGTGTTGTCAATATAGCAGCACCTTCAGATTAGCCGGTCCATAATGTTACTCGTTCATTTCATTTCACTCGTTCGTTTCATTCATACTCTAAAACCCTAGTCTTATTTTCCATGTTTGATGCTTGCAGATAGTGAGCAAAAGTTTCAGTGTATTTCCAATATGCTAGAGTACTAATAAGAAAAATATTATTATTACGTAGCCATGATTTCCACTCATGGTGACTTGGAGTAGACAGGGTAGATATTTGCCCCTGCTCTTAGAGAGAGAAGTGAAGGCAGGAAGGGGACCTGTGAGGAGATCTTCGTATTTTGAGAGTTAATCGAACTCCTGGCTGTTAAACAGGCTGCGCTTCGTAGAAAGAGCGCTCTCTCAGACACTTCACTCAGCCCTGTCTGTGTTTCAGCCCTAAATCGTAAACCTGGACTGCCATCTTGTGGCTGCTTTGTTCTCCAGCTCGCACTTTGAGAAACACGGGTCTAGACTCTGTAGCACTGTTCACTGTGGCTCCTTCAGCTTAGCATTTTTTTTACATTTACTTTTTATTTATATATTTATATTTGTGTGTGTGTGTGTGTGTGTGTGTGTGTGTGTAGTGTGTTTGGTCACATTAGCTATCGTTCGGACTGGGAGCTGGTGAAGGTGGATTTCCGTCAGTCTTTCCCCCATCAGTGTAACGAGGACGACTACGACTCGTGGAAACTCACTAACCTACAGGTACTCATACCTGTTATCACACCTGTCTGTCTCTCTAGCTGTCTGTCTCTCTAGCTGTCTGTCTCTCTAGCTGTCTGTCTGTTTTTCTTTCTGTTTATATACCTGTCTCTGTGCTTATTCTTCCTGTCTGTACCTGTCTGTGTGTTTCTCTGTCTGTCTGTCTGTCTCTGTACGTAGTCTACCTGTCTCTCTCTTTACTTAACTCACTAACTTTTTAAACATAGAAGATAATTATTTATTACGTTCTGAGACACGTCTCTCTTTACCTGTCTGTCTGTCTCTCTCTTTACCTGTCTGTCTCTCTCTTTACCTGTCTGTCTGCCTCTCTGTTTATC
>JAKKZN010000004.1:1783091-1794482 GCA_033441825.1 Pangasius elongatus
GGGAGTGAGCAGGATTGAGGAAAAAGCCTGACTCAGATGTTTCTGCTAAGAAAAAAATCTGGCAACCACAGAGGAACACTGTGAGGAACGTTCCTCCATGTAAATAAGGAAGTAGCTCATGGACTGACTCTGAATATTCTGCTCCTGAGTGTTTGTTGTCGTTATTCGTGTTAGTTTGTGTTTAAACTTTGCTGTCTAAACTTCCATCCGTCCATCCATCCATCCATCCATCCATCCATTTTCTGTACTGTTTATGCCATTTCCTCACAGACTGTCTAAACATGTCTTCTGTAAACGTATAGTATCGTCATGTATTCTTTTTTTTCCATTTATTCTTTCCTCATATTTAGCTTTAAACTGGTTTCACAATTGTAAACTCGTTTATTTAAAAAAAAACCTACAGTAAAGGTATTTAATTATTATTATAAATACATTATAAATAAAAAAATAAATAAATAATCTAATAAAATAATTAGTAATAATCCACTAATACAATATATACACAATATTGATTAAACATCTCACTATTTATTAGAAATCCTACAAATTTTCAAACAATCCCCTCTCTTCCTCACAGGACTCCGCCCCCTTTTGTCATTACCATGACAACAGCAGCAAGAGATCCCTTTTATGATACTGCCAGTTTCTCCTCACTGATGAGACAAAGCATGTGTGCTCATGTGTGACAGAGAGGTGTGTGTGTGTGTGTGTGTGTGTGTGTGTGTGTGTGTGTGTGTGTGTGTGTGTGTGTGTGTGAAAAGGCCAAAACCTTCAACCCTGAGCAGCCACTTGCTGAAGACGGGCGGGTTGGAAAAGGGAAAAATGTCACAGATGACTCATTTCGAGGTTGTTCTGCTGCGGCGCTGCTAACGAGGCAGCAGGCAGCAGCATTTGACAGATGTAATTATGGCAGTTTTCATGTCAGGTTCCTGCTGGGACATAATTACGAGGCCCCCTGTGCTCTGACGGGAAGAGAAAACCCCTGACTTTCTTTTGTTTTCCCTTGGAGGGGGTCCGAGGAGATGGAGCGAGCAGGAGGGCAGATTGACTTCAGTATTAACCCTCTGTCCTGTGCTCTGTTCTCTGCTGAGCACTGACCTGAGACATCTGTGTGTTTTATATAAATATCACTTTTACTCACCTAACACATAAAATCTCATCTCAGTGCTGGACTAACAGTCTGATGCTGAAAGATACATCTAAAGCAGCCAACAACTGGTACACAGACACACAGAGGCCACGCCTCCTTCACCGAGACTGACACACAGAGGCCACGCCTCCTTCACTGAGTGACACACAGAGGCCACACCTCCTTCACTGAGACCGACACACAGAGGCCACACCTCCTTCACCGAGACCAACACACAGAGGCCACGCCTCCTTCACCGAGACTGACACACACACAGAGGCCACGCCTCCTTCACTGGAACTAACACACAGAGGCCACGCCTCATTTACTAGAACTGAGTCACAGAGGCCACGCCTCCTTCAATGACCAATCAGAATCCAGAATTCAGCAGCACTGTGGTAGAGCACTAACATCTGTGTTGTATTTGTGATATTTTATACATACTGCATTATTAATTATTATTAACATTAACATTTTAAATTAAACTTTAACTGTTTAATAACTTGTCTTAAGTACTGCATGTCCAATGTCCATAACTGAGACAAAAATCCTAAAGTATTGGCACCCTCAGTGTGACAGATGACTGGAGAGTAACGCAGCACTCACAATGAGGCTGGCGTTGATGTAGTCCGAGTTGCTCTGATTATTCTCAGCCTTCAGCGTCACTCTGGAGTGATCGTCTGAGATAGAGGCACAGAAATCAGTCATCTGTTAGTCCAATAACATCTATAACATGCTTATAACACATGTATTACACGTTATTACACAAAGTGCATTTCAATAGCTGCTTCTAGGGCAATGGAGAGTATGAGCATTATTAGTGATATGAAGGAAGCAAGTTAGTGTGTATGACAAAACAAACACACAAATAAACAACTGTGAATCTATTGTGAAGAAATTGACAAATATGAGTATTAGTCATAAAAAATAAGTAATTAATATTTATAATAAATAAATATATATGTTTATATCATTTTTTCTCTCTCTATTGTACACAGTGTTATATGTGAGAAACTAATATACTCATCTATTTATAGATTTATTAATATTGTGGTGTCAGTGTGGGCTTCTGATATGTTTACGAGGCTGTTTTTGTTTGTGTTATGTGAGATGGACATGTGCTGTACACGTGTGTAGCAGAAGTGTGTGTGACGTGTGATTTGGGCCGCTCACACGCGAGCACGCCGTTGGGTCGGTTCTTCTTGGCGTTGTTTTTATCCTGAGCTGAAGAACAAGCGGCCGGCTCGGCCTGATAACCACACAGAGCTTCCCACTCCTTCTCCAAACGATCCTGATTCTGCAGGTGATCCTCCATGTACGCCTGCACCGAGGAGGAAGAGGAGAAGGAAGAGGAGGAGGAAGAGGAGGAGGAGGAGGAGGAGGAGGAGGAGGAGGAGGAGGAGGAGGAGGAGGAGGAGGAGGAGGAGGAGGAGGAGGANGGAGGAAGAGGAGGAAGAAGAGGAGGTGGAGGAAGAGGAGGTGGAGGAAGAGAAGGAGGAAGAGGAGGAAGAAGAGGAAGAAGAGGAGGAGGAAGAGGAGGAGGAAGATGAGGAAGAAGAGGAGGAGGAAGAGGAGGAAGAAGAGGAGGTGGAGGAAGAGGAGGTGGAGGAAGAGAAGGAGGAAGAGGAGGAAGAAGAGGAAGAAGAGGAGGAGGAAGAGGAGGAGGAAGATGAGGAAGAAGAGGAGGAGGAAGAGGAGGAAGAAGAGGAGGTGGAGGAAGAGGAGGTGGAGGAAGAGAAGGAGGAAGAGGAGGAAGAAGAGGTGGAGGAAGAGGAGGAGGAGGAAGATGAGTTAGTGTGTCAAAATATTGAAAAAGAAATCATTTGATTGATTTGTCAGGGTCTAGGAGTCTGGAGGAGTACGTACAGAATAAAACATCCCGAAGGTGATTAGTTTCCTATTACAGCACTGCACGTCATTTTTATCTGTTTAGAGTTACCTTTAATTTTGTGGAACGTTCGCAATACAAGTCAGTTCCTGTTCTCACTTACGTTATAGCAGCTACAAACAGTTGTTCCTTCAGCACTGGGAAACCGCAGCGTGTAAACTCCTCGCTCTTTAAGTTACAGCTTTAGCTCTGACTGTTACACAGCACTGGCACTGGAGACTCCTTCCGTAAACAGCAAATAAACATCTCCTTCCTTTAAGATCACACACCTTTTTTTAATGCGTTTGTGTGACGTGTCTGCCGTACAAGTTCCTGTGAATGAGCCGTTACTACAGAAACGATAACATAGCAAAATAATCCTGCGATTCGCAGCTGCGCTACTGTCAGAGCTGCTGTTACAGGAAACTAATCAACGCCTGACGACCAATCAGAGCCCAGTATTTGAGGGTGAGGGGTTTGTATGTGTGAAAGATAAAGCACTAGAACTGCTGTGACTGAAGAACTGCTTTCACATGGCAGCCCTGTGAGTATGAGTTTTACACACACACACACACACACACACACAGAGAGAGAGAGAGAGAGAGAGAGAGAGAGAGAGAGTAAACTCATAAACACAGACAGTAATGTGTGTACTCTGTCAGGACACCATAACCAAACTAACATCCAGGAAGCAGGTACTTCATTCCCTCAACCGTTTCAATGCCCTGTCTCACTCTTGCTCTTTCTCTCTGTCTTCTCTCTCTCTTTCTCTCCATCGTTCTTTCTCTCCGTCCCTCCCTCCGCTCTGTTCTTTTGTCTCTGTTGGATTCAGCTACCCAGGAAAGGAGGCTTAAGCTCAGACAATCTTATCGCCGTGTGTGAGAGTGGAGAAAAGCGGTGATTGAAGCTCGGCTCTTTCAGCACTCTTAATTGCCTGTGTGATTGCCAAGGTCCAACCCACCCCTCTCTCCCCCTCTCTCCCTCTCTCCCCCTCTCTCCCTCTCTCTCTCTCTCTCTCTCCCCCCTCTACCTCCCTCTCTCTCTCTGGTCTTTTGTGCTGCATATTTGGGATTAGTCTCCGAGATTGACGAGCGGAGCTGCTTTGAGCTCACGTCTGTCTGGACGGATGGAGGCGTGATTGCAGGACGACAGAAAGAAAAGAGAAAAACGACAGACTAGGAAAGAAAGGAAAAAGAGAGAGGTGGAGCTCAGAGGGAAGCTGGACCACAGCTGCCTAAGGTCTTTTTTTATTAATCTGTTTATTCTGCAGCACCAGGTATGGACTGATTCTGAGTAGAGCAATGCACTTTAATAAATAATTAGGGTCCAAGCACTATTTTTTTAAATCACAGCTGGTGCGAGCATCACAAGGCCAGGAAACGCCCGGCGTGGCAGAAAGGCTCAGGATCCTTCCCACTGCTCTGGAGTGCGATGGGATCCACGTCAGCCCGATGGTGGCGCTCCAGAGCGTCGTCACGTTTCGGCAAATAAACCCTGAACTGTGCGACTCATCGTAAATAATTCTTCTTCAACATTCTCCTACCAATATACTCACTCTCCCTCCTCTGAACATGTCCAAACCATCTTAATCTGGCCTCCCTAACNGCTCTGACTCCTGCCTCTTCCTCACTGCCACTGTCTCTAAACCATACAGCATGGCCGCTCTCACCACTGTCTCGTACTTTGAGCTTTCTGCTTGAACACACAATTAAATGTGTACGACAAGCAACACACTGAATTTATAGAAAGTTACATTTTCCACGAGTTTCTTTCGTTCATGAGATGCAGTTCAGTGAGCACTAACTCCACCTCTCATCCTGAGAGTACCTAATTCTGCCATTTCACTTTACCTCCTTACCACCATGATGTCTTTCCGTGGCTTTATGTGCGAATTAGCACTCGTGAAGCCACGTGACTGCACATCTGGAGACACATGTTCTCTGCCTGCTCTCTCCAACACGAAGCTTCAGTCATATCTTATGAGCTTATGTTCGACGAGACAGGGGACTTAATCGAGGCCATTATGGCCCATGTAGTATTCATTATTTAGCGGGTGAGAAATGACTTTGATTAACAAGGCTGAGAAGAGCCTTAATGAGTTTAATGCAGTATGATGAAAAAAATGGAGCCTCATTGTGAGGGTCATCACTGTGGATCGACATGGACAACATAAAACAGACTAGTGCAAAACCCGTATGAAAGCAAGGGACAGTTATCGATAATTAATTACATGGAGTGGTCAAAGTGTCGTTGGGATTTTTGTTTTCTCCGCCCACCGGCCAGCTCTCCCCTCATACGTCTACCGATTGGAGAAGGAGAAGATTAACACGTNCACGTCACACTCGGAGGAAGTCTGCCCTCTTCCACATACACGAGCTCACAGACGCCAACGATTGGCTGACAGAGGAACAGAGATTATGCCCCTCCCACCCAGACAGCACGGCCATGTTTGCTCTCTAGGATTCCCAGACACACTCGGAAGATCACGAAGTTACGATATTTGCCCGTTTTTATTTAAGAATCAATAAATCACTCTTATTCTACATAGATGTGTGGAGCTTTCTATTCGCTTTTCAGTACTGATAGGTGGAGCTGATCGGTGACTCCGCCTCTGACTAGTGTATGAAACGAATAACTAAATGGAGGATGGGTTGCAGGACCCTTATGTGCAGTCTGTTTTAAGCAAACAAAACATCCACAAAATGCTCATTAATAATCTGCAGGAAAAAAAAAGGTAAATTCCTGTCCTTTTCCTGCGGTAGATTTTGGTGTGGTGTGGAAATGGCAGATCTTTGACGCTGGAAGACTTTTATAACTTAGCGTGTAAAAATGTGCAAGTCAGGAAGTTTGTTTTGATGGTAATTGCTGTGCTGTGTCAGTCATCGTGTCTCAGTGCGGCAGAGTTTTCCTCCCATCAGAACAAAACAAAACAGCCATCATAAGGCAGAGGTGTGAAAGCCTCCGCTCCTCCATCGCTAACGTTCTCCTGCTCGAGCGGCGGCGGCACTCAGAGTGCTCTCATCCCTGCGACTGCGCCTTAACTCCACCGCCACCTCCGCGCCGAAGCCTCGCAAATTACCCATCATTCAACTCTCCCTGACAGCCAAATGTCTGGATGATGCATTTAAAACGCGATGCTCGCGTGGCCATTTAGCGATTTCGGGGAAACCCGGCTGTCACGGTTCTGCTTTGCGGACGAGGGGCGTGGCTAACACTTGTAGCTCAAACTTGGGAAATGTACCGTTTACTCTTTAAACGCATTTACAATCATAATATTCTGATTATTCCACGCAGCTTAGCAAAGAAGAACCCTAACATCCGTGAAGTCTGGGTTTATACGATCGATCGCCGATCAGCGAAACCTGAGAAGGAGGAAAGATGAACGATTAACTATTCATGAGACTATTATTAGTAGTAAATGACTCTGGAATAGAAGTGTTCAGGTGATGAATGAAGGAGTGTGTGGAGGACAGGAGTAAGGCTTAAATCAGCCTCATGCTCTGTCACTTTAAATATTTCATTGTTGATATTGATTTTTTTGAGGATATTACTAAAGTAAATAATTTAGCACTGCGCTACAGTGGCTTTGTGTTGGCTGAACGAGGACTTCTCACGATTCTTACCTCCATGCACCTGCTTCAGGGTATATAAACTATACTAACAGCCTTAATCATTATAACGCCATTAAACGTGTACAATAATGTAAACACTGGATCGTCTGGCTAAAGCGTGCATTGTCTATATCGTCCAACTCTCTAACGTCTAACTCTATTAGCCAAGTAAACGTATGATTTCATCAGACACCGAGGGGCTTCGGCACTTTAATCAAAGCTTTTTCTTCTCCTCCAGCGCCGTCCTCTCAGACCTCTATTAGCTGTTTGGTGATAAATATGGCAGCGGCGGCGGCGGCGGCGTCTCGTTACTGATTGATCAGCTCATACAGCTACACTCTGATGTACACACATGACCGTATACACACACAGACATCACAGTGACAAATGACCATGTCTGGATATCGAGCCTGGACTGACCAAGCCAAATATCTCCCCATTCATTTTCTCTCGCTCTGGATACAGTAGGATATACATTATGTTATAGATTTATTATATACACCATTACAGGCTTACTGCTTGTGTATTTAGACCAACGGATATAAATCTTATCCAAGTATGGCGTCTGGTTTATAAATGGCTGCCGTCCAGCGAGCTGGAATCTTTCTACTAGTGCTATCCATTGCTTAATTAATTGATTACTCTGTCAACTGTAACACATGAAAGAGGAACAAATCCAAATCTGGCCACCCAGCGCCGCTAACGCTAAACACGTAGCTATAATCTCCTCTTACCTGCAACCTGTTAGTAAAGTTGTGTGTAAATATTTTCATGGACAAAACAAACTTAAGATTCCCAATAAACGCCAATCAGCCGTGAGTTACCAAGCATTTAGCCACTCCCACCATACTCCATAAAAGGCCAAGCTCACAAAATGGCAACTAAACGGTAAAAAAGAACACCTCCTAAGCTTAGCATGTGTCCTAAGCTTAGCATGTGACTACCACAGACACACACTCACTCTTCCTCCTTTTATAGGGTGCCATTACTTTGCTCCTCATTAAGCAGCTAGTCTTATTTGTCTTAATCTCATTAAAAGTAAAGTGAGTGTGTGGGAAGAGAAGCGTTTGTGTTTAGGAGCTAACAGTGAAACCTCGGTGTTATTAATGATGTTTGAGATTGTTGAGACACGTTACTCTGATACGTCACTGTGAGACACGTTACTGTGAGACATGTTACTGTGAGACACGTCACTCTGATACGTCACTGTGAGACACGTTACTGTGAGACATGTCACTGTGAGACACGTCACTGTGAGACACGTCACTCTGATACGTCACTGTGAGACACGTCACTGTGAGACACGTCACTCTGATACATCACTGTGAGACATGTCACTGTGAGACACGTGACTGTGAGACACGTGACTGTGAGACATGTCACTCTGATACGCCACTGTCAGACACATTACTGTGAGACACCTCACTCTGATACATCACTGTGAGACACGTCACTGTAAGATGTCACTGTGAGATATGTCACTTTGACACGTCACACTGTTATGTCTCACTGATACGTCATTCTGTTACATGTCACTTTGATAAGTCACTCCGACACGTTACTGTGAGACACGTCACTCTGATACATCACTGTGAGACACGTCACTCTGTTACATGTCACTCTGTTACATGTCACTCTGGTACGTCACTCCGACACATTACTGGGAGACATGTCACTCTGATATGTCACTGTGAGACACGTCACTCTGTTACATGTCACTCTGATATGTCACTCCGACACATTACTGTGAGACATGTCACTCTGATATGTCACTGTGAGACACGTCACTTTGTTACATGTCACTCTGGTACGTCACTCCGACACATTACTGGGAGACATGTCACTCTGATATGTCACTGTGAGACACGTCACTCTGTTACATGTCACTCTGATATGTCACTCCGACACATTACTGTGAGACATGTCACTCTGATATGTCACTGTGAGACACGTCACTCTGTTACATGTCACTCTGATATGTCACTCCGACACATTACTGTGAGACATGTCACTCTGATATGTCACTGTGAGACACGTCACTTTGTTACATGTCACTCTGGTACGTCACTCCGACACATTACTGGGAGACATGTCACTCTGATATGTCACTGTGAGACACGTCACTCTGTTACATGTCACTCTAAGTCACTCCAACACGTTACTGTGAGACACGTCACTCTGATACATCACTGTGAGACACGTCACTCTGTTACATGTCACTCTGAAACGTCACTCCGACACGTTACTGTGATACATGTCACTCTGATACATCACTGTGAGACACATCACTTTGTTAAGTCTCACTGACACGTCACTCTGACACATCACTCCGACATGTCATACTGACATGTCAACCATGCCTCCTGGTTGCAAAAACATAGTGAGAGTCTATAGTGAATTTTAAGAGCAATTCAGAATTTTTCTAAAATGTAATTTTGTGTTGTCTGGGGTCAGAATGGGAATTAATTTTTACTGCATACTACTGCACCAGACACGTTTCCAAGCCAACAGGAGATGGTTGTGGTTACAGGCAGTTAAGAGGGACAATTCTGGTTCAAGGAGCTCCGTCTTTGCAGCGCACATTTAAGCTTGACTAAGTAGCTAACTATCATATCAGTGAACTTACTAAGATTTTAACAGGCTTAGCTTGCTAGTTCACTAACAATCCTACAGAGCTCGCTTACAATCTACATCAAGAAACTAGCTAGCTAACACTAGATAGCTAGATCACGTTCTTACTGAGGAGCTGCAAATAACGGACACGCTTAGCTAGCTAACTTTGTTCAGCTTCCTGATGAGTTTACGGCATCTGTTTGAGCAGCACCTTGGCACTCAGTGCCACGACGACGTCCTTGATGTTGTAATTGTAAATCATTACGTCTTGAACGTGTCCACAAAGTTGGAAACATCAAGAGACTTCAGTTTCTCTGTAGTAGAAACGCTCAGAGTTGCTGTGAGATGTGTATACACGTCCTGCAAATTAGCACTAAACGCGTCACAAATGTTTCAGTAAATAAACATAATCAATATAGGGTGGAGTTTAACTTTAATATCTTTAGCGAGTTCTTACAGATTTCCACATGTCCATGTCCGTCCCTCAGGTCTCTGCAGCAATACAAGTGGAGATCAGTTTGTCACGGCCCCTTCACACTCCCACAGAAAAAAGCGAGGACAAATTCACAGCCATTTCACACACCACGAAGAGCTGCACTGGTGCCGGCCCTCAGACACGTTCAGTGTAGTGTGATCTCGTGTGGAGTCATCGCACCGAGACGCTTGAAGAAGAAGAACGTGTGAAGAAACAATCCGCATCTGAGCCGTAAACACGGATTATCCTAGGCTGCTGCAATAACGGTTACGTTTCACGACCGCAGTGAGAAAAAAACAACAACAAAAAAAACAAAAAAGATAGAAGTAAAGCAGTGGAGCTGTCAATCAAAACAGCGAGTGAGGACAAGAGGTGATTGAAATTCCACACAGGTACACTCCCGATGAGGCCAGACTGCAGAGCGCTCGGCTTTTCACTCTCCTTTAAAGCTCCGAAAGAGGATGAGACCGCTCACCATTGTAAGCTCTGACAGATCTCTGGAGGTGTGGAGCTCATCAGGAGGAGTGAGCGTCTTATGACTTCATTCAGTTAGAAAGCAACACAGAGGATATAATATTAACATCACCACGATTTTTTCACCTGCCACTTCTAACCGGAGTCCTCCTAATCCCAGCCATTTAAAACAAAAACCCCTGAACCATCCAAAGAAGCCACCAGAAACAGGTTTTCTAAAACAGCGCTCTGAGGTTTGCTTGCAGTCATCATATGACTTCAGTGAGCGCTTTATCCTGGTTAGGGTCGTGATGGATCCGGATTCTGTCCTGAGAATCCTGGGTGTGAGGTTGGACTTGAACACCAGTCCATCACTCATTCACACCTAGAGGTCATTGAGCATAATCAATGCACCTACCAGCATGGTTTTGTATAGTGGGAGAACATGGGAATCTGCACACACACAGCAGCCCGAGCTCAGGATCCAACCTGGAACCCTTCAGCTGTGAGGTGGTCTACTGGCCCATTGAATTTCCCATGAAACCACTATGTGTTACTCCAAAGTCATCATCAGAGACAACAAAATCCTGCAAGACACTGTTTATGAATCTTAGAAATCCATCAAGAACATCTAAGATCAGTAACATCGCTGGTGAAATCTTTACAAAGCTTCTATGTTGTGATATTGATTTTTCCCAATAGGAAAATAAACCATTACAAACCGCTACTAAGTATTAGAAACCATTACACATCATGATAAACCATTATTAACAATTATAAACCATTATTAACTGATATAAACCATTACACACCATTAGAAACCATTACAAACCATTACAAAACATTGCAAACCATTATAAACCATTACTAACCATTAAAAGTATTAGAAACCATTACTAACCATCATTAACCATTATAAACCATTAGAAACTATTACTACACATAGGAAAAACATTACTAACCCTTACAAACCACTACTAATTGGTACAAACTATTACTATTACTAGCCATTACTAAGCATTACAAATAATTATTAACCATTATAAACCATTATAAACCATTATTAACCATTAAAAACCATTATAAACCATTATAAACCATTATAAACATTAAGAACAAGAAGGAATTAGAAACTGGTCATGGTTGCCATTATTTGTTCACAGTACGAAAGGCTTCCTGAAAGGTTCTCTGGACGTTACAGTGTTTGAAAGGAGAACCACCTGGAAGCTTTTCTGAGAGAGGA
>JAKKZN010000004.1:1852064-1862412 GCA_033441825.1 Pangasius elongatus
TGTGTTTAATTGAGAAGTATGCCTCGAGCATATGGAGTTTCTGGCCAGTCAGAAGGTATAAGATGCGTTAGGTTTTTTTTGGACATAGCCTAGCAGCGCCTGCTGGTCAGTGACTCAAATCAACAACCACAGCACGCCGTGTGAGTGAATAAAAGAAGTAGATGGCAGACAGGCGACCACGGCTGTAGAGCTTCTCAAAGGAGGACAAACTAACTGAGCTGTGGCAGAAGCACGAGTGCCTGGGCGTTGTCAATTTGAAGAACCATCACAACAAAATCTGAGCTGAGATTGCCTTGAGCCACCCGGGTGATTCCAGCATCGAGGCGCCGTTTGGGTCTCGCTGATATTACATTTACAAACGTGTGTGTGTAAAGTAAAGACAGAAGACATTTTAAAGACACGTAAAGTGTCCTTCGTAACAATCCACAGCCATCGACAGCAATGCTGCCCGGCCCAGCCCACTGGAACTACGCTTCACCTTCAGATACGATCACTGAAATACTGAGAAAATCCCGTCATGTGTGCATTGAGGTGTCAATCCATTTAACATCTAATACTCAAAACGTCATTTTCTCACGAATCTTTCATTACACTAGTTTANCAACCTTGATACGTGTATTATAGGCTGAAATAAATGAAGCAAATTAGTAATTATCCCATTAGCATGGATGCTAGATAACCAGATTTGTATTTGCAAAAAAAAAAACAAACATCCTGTTACTTCCAAGGGCTAAATGTGGGTGGAAATAAAAAAAGGTGTGGTTTGATATTTTTATCATGGTCATAAGTGTTCATAAATGTTTCTGCGTGCTTTAGGAAGAGGGACACGGAGGGGGCTGTGAGGTATAAATCAGGTGCAGGGCATTCAGGCTGTCCTGGTGATCCGTCTGAAAGAAACATATTGGCATGACAGCTTGACAACAGCGCCACTTTCACAACATCTTGGCCTCCCACACCTCGTTAATTGACTCTTCCCCTGTGCTCGATCCATTTCTCCGCACCACTGGTGGTGAAAAAACATTTACCTCTGAAGAGAGGCTTGACGCACGCCATAACCGTTAGTGAGCGATCATTCCTGTGTTAAAATGGCCGCTGTGACAGACGGCCCGCCCAGCACATCTGAAACCCGGACATGGGCTGATCCATCACCGAGAGACAGAGCGAGAGGAAGACAGAAAGGTTGATGCATGGTGCGCCTTGTCCATTTTTCCTCCATAATCAGAGAGGAATGACGACTTCAGGAGCGCGCAGATGCACCTATTAGCACTGAACGTGACTTCACCTGGCCGATTTTATAAATGAGAAATGCATTAAATCCTTTGTACTGCAGGGCATTTGAAGGCAGGTTTGCGCTCGCAACAGACACAATTACGACATAAATTCAGCCATTAGAGGCTCCGCTGTGACACTCCTCATTTCTGCGGGAGGAAAAAAAAAATAAGGTACATAAATTTGAGCAGCGGCCGATTTCTCCTTTCGAAGAAAGGGAACAATCAGGCGCCCACCAATCGCTCTCCTGAATTTCAATGTCGGCTCGAGCAGGCTTTGATAAAGCTGAGAGATGGAATCAAAGCAGGAAGCCGTCTGCTGCTCCGAGTCAACAAATGAATATGGTACAGAGAGAGAGAGAGAAAGAGAGAGAGAGAGAGAGAGAGAGAGAGAAAGGGAGAGAGATATGATGGCAATGATGATAAGGAATGAAGACGGAGATAGAGAGAGCGAGAGAGACGGAGATGAAAGCAGAGGTGGGGGATAAAAGAAAGGACGAGCTGAAGAGATGGAGAGACAGATGAGAGGAAATGGAAACAAAAGCAAGGCGAGTTCAAAAAAAAAAAAAAAAAAAAAAGATCCCTAATGCACACCAATGGAGAAGCAGATTCTTAGCCAAAATGGTTGTCTTAACGTTTCTTGTTCCTGTTTAAAGTCGAGCGTGCAAGGTTAGTGGCCTATTAAAACCATGTACCACCCAGATGTACATAAAAGTAAGTGTGTGTGTGTGTGTGTGTGTGTGTGTGTGTGTGTCTACTCTCATTTCCCCAGCACACTAACGGTTGTCACGATCGCTTTTCTCCCCCACAATACTAAACCGCTTTGAGATCTATTTCACGCACCATACGGCAGAATTATTTATTCCCCTCTTCCATTTCCTTTCATATCTCGGGCCGTGATCGATATCTGATTGGTCCACCTGAGAGGGGGTGCTCAGGACACGGCGTCTGATAGGTTTAAATATCGCCTGGCAACCTTCATGATGGCTCATAACTGCCCTGCATTGTGTCCTGTATCATTTCAAATAAATACTCCAGACTCTTAAGATGATCGTTTTTAGCCCATTCACAGAATAAACACACACACACACACACGGCAAAGACTCACACTCACACCCTGAATCCATTAACAGGTTCTGTAATACTGGGGATAAATTCATGTGGGATAAGAGTGGAGAGCCGCACCAATCTTTCACACTGATTTCACCCCCATTCTTTTCTAGACTTTAATCCATGCTTTGTGCTTCCACCGTTTATCCCTACCATAGTTAGGAAGGATCAGACTTTTATAGTCATGTTAAAAAAGGACAGTGTCACAGCACACCCAATTATTTTCTTATTATTTTCAGTCTTAGTCTGCGTCCCTTTACTTGATCTTGGTTTGAGTTTCATTGCTTGATCCTGGTCTCTTTAATCAAAGTCTTGGTCTATCAGTACTCTGACTTTTGGTCTGGGTCTGATTACTCTGGGTCGTGATCTTGGTCTTATTACTCATTACAAGTCTTGGTCTATATTTCAGTCCTATGAGTCTTAGTCTTGGTTTCGGTCCCATTCCTCTGGGTCAAGGCGTTGGTTTGGGACTCAGTACTCAAATAATATTTGGTCAGGGGCTGGTTACTTTGCCTCTGGTCCTGGTATTCGTTCCATTATTCTGAGTCTTGATCTTTGTCTACGTCGCATTGCTCTTAGTCTTGGTTTAGGTCCCATTCCTCTGGGTCTTGGCCTTGGCCTCTCATTACTCAGAATCTTGGTTGGTGTTTCATTAAGTATTTAGTGAATTTTGGTTTGGGTATCATTAACAAGTCATTGTTTTGGTCCCATTACTCTGATATTCGGTTTGGGTCTGATTACTCTGAGTCTTGGTATGGGTTCACTTATTCTGAATCTTGGTCCAAGTTTCAATGCCGTGAGTCTTAGTCCAGGTCCCAGTACTCTGAGTCTGGATCTTCGGCTTATTGCTCTTAATCTTGGTTTAGGTCCTATTAGTCTGGGTCTTAACCTTGGTCAGGGTCTCTTTACTCAGAATCCTGTTCAGGATTTCATTTCTCTTTGTGTTATTATACTTAGCCTAAGTGTCTAAGTATTCTGTCTTTGTTTTAAGCCATTACTCTAAAGCCAGACCTTGTGCTGGGTCTCAATAACCTAAGGCTTGGCTTCAGCCTCATTACTCTGATATTTGCTCTGGATCTGATGAAGCTGATGGTCCTCTGTATTTGATATCTGTGTAAATCTGTCTGTGTCTCAGTACTCTAACTCTCGGTTTGGGTTTGTCTAATCTGAGACTTGGAATGGGTCTCATTACTCTGTGTCCTGTTCTAGGTTTAATTTCTCCAACATTTGGTTTGGACCTCATTGCTTGGACGCTTGGAGGCTTGGTGTTGGTCTCATTACTCTGAGTCTTGTCCTGAGTCGGCTTACTTTTAGTCTTGCTCCGGGCCCTATTACTCCGGCCTTGGTCAATTAGTATGAGTATTGACTGGGTGCCATTACTTCAAGTCCAGATTTTGGTCGCATTACTCATGCTGTACTTCTGGGTCTCATTACTCTTGGTCTGTCTTTCAGGGTTGCAGATGTAATGCACTACCCACAGCCGGTGCAGTGAAGCATGTTTAAAAACGGGATTAGCCAAAGATACACAAGCTTTTAGAGCTCACTGCACTGGACCGAGTAAGTGTGTGTATGCGTGTGTGTGTGTGAGCGAGAGAGAGAGAGAGACTCATAATACATCTGGCAGTGTGCCATAACTCATGGGCATCCAGCCAGCAGAAGATCCTCTCTAGGGCTATCTCACACACCATACACACAAAACGACAATTAATACACACAGAAGCATACGCACATTCTACCACAATCATGCATGGGCACATCTTTCACATACACACACTTACCCACACACACCATACCCACATTCCCTACTGAGTACACACCGACAGCGGAAGCTCCACCTGCCAATGTAGTAGCAAATTATCCTCTAGACTCGCACTATGGCTGATCTCCTTCAGGAGACCCAATTAACAAAGATTCAAATCATCTGTCTCTCTCTCTCTCACTCTATCTCTCTCTCTATCTATCTGTCTATCTATCCATGTTTCCACTTTTGCCCTCTCTAATTTAAACAGCGCTTAAGCGGCATGTACCGTCATTCTTTCAAACCTTCACAGAGAGATTTGTAATCAGAGCTCTTTGAAGATCAGCAATCCTGTTTCACAGCGACTGCATTCATCACGATATCAAAGGCAAAAACAAGGGAAAAAAATATACGCCAGTTTCAAATGTACAAATATGATCAAATTAAAAACAAGCAAATTCCACCTTGAACCTGAGTGAATTCTGTCCTGTTGTAATTTCTTTTGGCATGGTCTATTGCTTTCTGAACAAAAAAAAATAAAAAAATCAGCCGAAACATGTTTGAAATTCGATGCTTAAGTTTTGAACTGGAGCCACGAGGCTAATGTAGCTAACAAGAAACCGAGAGCTATCTCAAACCATATCTTCAGTGATGTCTCACACACACACACACACACACACACACACACAGTGGGACTTCCTGTCATCTATAAACACGAAGACAACGCTCTCCTTGTAGCTGAATGTTGAGGGTGGCCATCTTGGCAAACTTTACCTTGGTGCAATTTGGCATCTTGATCTCTACCTTGACCCGATTTCTATTCCCCTGATAGATTCTTAATCATTTCTCCTGAAATTCAGATCTATCGACATTAAAAAAAAAAAATGTCATATATCAAAGAGAGACGGCTTGAGAGTAGCCAAGCTCATTTCTGATGTTTGATTTCAGGAAGTGAGTTAGGGGACCAGCTGCAACTTGCAGACTCCAGACGCAATGAGACACAGCGGGAGGGCGGCCATTTTGGTTTGGAGGTGAGAATGAGATTCGCACGCTCGCTGGAGCTCCGTTCCGAATGCGCTTCATCGACCAAAAAAAAAAAAAAAAAAACATGTACATGTCCACAAAGTATACATCTGATTCATCACATAGAGTACGTCACGTATAGATTAATATTTGAAATGTTGTAGATGTGTATGTCGATGCAGACAAAATGGCGGAGAAAAAAACAAGGATTTAATTGAGGAAGCTGTGTAAAAATGGCAAGATTTTTTTGATGAGATGGTTGAAATAAATATCGGTAAATACTTTAAACTCGGTGATTACAATGATGTAAATGGTGCTGTGCTATGGGACGAAGTGAAGTTGATTATTTTCCCATAAGAGCATGTACCATAGTGTTTTATTCCTCTTATACGACAGCATTTTTTTTTTTTTGATACAAAGCCCTGATATTAATTATCAAGTCACTATACATCTGGTTATGGTATTAAATTCATAAATATATACGTATACTATATTAGAGAGCTACAAAGCTGATGGACAATCCAGTTACTTTTTAATATTTAGACAGAATCAAAATTCTTATATTTNTTTTTTTTCCAAAAAAGGGAAAATCTATCGAATCTGGAGATGTGTATGAATAATTTATGCACTAAATGCTTGGTATAGTTCCTCAAATCTCCCACAAACAAGCCAGTGTTGGATTTGTGACTCTAAACACACTACGTAGCTATGAAACTCGTAGACGAGTTAGCAGTTAGTGAATACACCTTCCATGTCATGTAGCTTGTTGATTCCTGGAGCTTCACTTCTCCTGTAGATGGATATAGACAACAGTAACAACATTGATCATTCCCTGAAATGGCTTTTCCAACGCTCTGGGAATTTTCACTATTAAATAGTAGCCAACTACAAGCACTCCTGCTGTAAAATGAATACAGCCTCGTCGAAAGCCATCATGGATCCTCTTGAGCAAGACAGGCTAGTTGTCATGCATCGGGGTATGGAGAGAGCAACAGACAAAGCGAAAGAGAGAAACCGGGAAGCTGAGCGCAAGGTCACCTCATTACAGCCCATTTGTTCCAGCTGTCATTAGGAATCACACAGAACGTCACTCATCCCTGGAACGAGAGAGCAGGAAGGAGAGAGACACACAGGGCTAGTCGAAGATGTCACCCATCATATCAGTGCCAAAGCTCACACTCTTAAATGCATTACTGTATCACTCCATTACGACCTTGTGTCTCACAAAACACACCGAGACTCGCGCTCCATACCTTCCCATCCCTCCCTTTCCTCCCGTCTCTCCCTCCTGTCCACTCGTTCCTCTTCAATAAGGAGGAAGGGAATCTTTAATAAGACGTTATCATGTGGGACGAGGAGATAAGCGTGGGCTCTGGATGGCTAATCATTAGCAGCGGCGGCGGCAGCGGTAGCGCCGTTTCAAAATGGCCGCCCTGCAGCTAGGTTTTCCATTTTGTTTCTCGAGAGAGATAAAGAAACCCCGCTGCGAGGCACAATGTCATTCATGCGATGAAAACCACTGGTTTTATTGATGAAGAAGCCCCCACTGAACACACACACACACACTCCCATTTCTGGGAATGTGTTTGAATTGCTGCTGGAGTGGAGGAAAAGCGTATTCCCGGCACGGTGGAAAAAGCAGATAAAGAGGTCTAAATGTTGGATTTGAACTGTGTCAGGAACGTAGCAAAGCCAAGGAGAAAAAAAGAAATGACATTCAGTCTAAGGTGATAGTGTGTGTGTGTGTGTGTGTGTGTGCTAAGCAAATGAGCTTCTACATTCTGAACTGACAGGAGCTAAATGGACAAATATGGCTGAACGTGAGCACCATAAAATTTTAGACTCACTTTTGCATGAACAGAGTCTGAACAAAACTGAACCTTTTGGCTTGGTAAGAATAAATAGATACTGTACATTTACTCCACAGCGCTGTTGAGTTCTGGACTGTGATTGGTCAGAAGGTGTCGGGTCATTTTCTAGAACAGCAGCTCTGACAGTAGTGCAGGTTTACATTAATGCACTTGTTCTGATACGTTACCGTTTCTATAGTAACAGCTGCACGTAAACAGCCGCGTGATTTTATGCATTGTGCCACTGACACGTGTTTGGTTGATTGGATGATTGCATGAACGAGCAGGAGTACAGGTGTTCATAATAATATCCATAATATAACGAACTACAACCCCAGATGCATCATCCATTCCATCTCGTTCCCTTCCCTGGACTTCTAGTCAAAACCATCTGTTCCCAATCAGCGCACTTTCCATAAATAACCGGGACTTCGAGCGAATCTTCGTGAAGTCTCACTCCACTCCTAGCCTCTGTTTAGCTTATTAAGCTCTGATACATTCTTTGCCTTTGCATCGACTTTTATTTTGCTTCTCCCCTTTTCCTCTTTTCCCATTTTCCATGCAGCTGATAAATTCCTGAAAGAACGTCAAGCGAATCTTTCTACAAGGTAATGTTTGCGACCGAGCAAAGACAGGGATGTGATGAAAGAACGTCAAGGTTTCAGAAAGGTTTTTATAATATATATAATACATGGAATATTTTTTAACAAACATTCGTTTATTTTTGGTGAGCACTGGGAGTGGATGGGGTGCCAATACATTTGAACAGGTAACACCTCCCCCTCTACTGTGGCTCTTCAGCTTCTCCAAATTATACATTTAACCCCCAAAAAAAGCACATATATATCCACCATATCCAGCTCTTAACAGATTCGTCCGTAACCAGTCGACATCTTGGACCTATTTGGACGTCGTTAATTTCTCTAGCTGACATCTTTAATAAAATATTCGGACATCTTCACCGCGATAAAACTCGGATTAGCGCCGGTTTATTTTCCTCCAAACTGGGCTGTTTTGCCTCACGTGGCGATATGATCACATTACTGGCTCATGAATTTATTTATAGAGATCTACAGAGATAATATTAGAGCATATGTGAGTATAAAGCAGGGATTTATTCCAGCTGTGGCTGTCATTAGACTCTATGAAGCCTCACTTTATATTCACATACGCGACGGCTAATTTAATCAGCGTGTGTATGATTGCACGAGCGTTCCTCTTCCATCCAACAGGCTTTCGGTGAAGATACGAGGTACAACGTTTAATTGTCCGAACCCGTAGCGGCGTTTTAATTTTTTTTTTTTAGTTATTTCCTTATTTATTTTTGTGCCTGGAGTCTTTAAATTCTCTGGATACACGCTGAAAATGTATAAATCAGTAAAAAAAAAAAAGATTACAAATTGTTGCATCATAAAGCAGCCGCCAAAACATTTTCCAACACAAGAAGCCACGTCTGATCATAAAATGGCAGATGTCTATCCAAATGGAGCTGAAAATTCACACCCTGCTTGCGTTCATGGGGGAAAAAAAAAAACAGTAAGTGTTCTTCTGAGTGGAAATTTTCTCAAGGGAGGAGGAGGACGGGCTGAAGTGAAATTACACAGCAGCACCTGGTAAAATAACAGATGAAGTAACCCGGGCTTCACATTTGAAGCTAATGGTGGCCAAATAAGCCTAAAGCCCGACACAAAAGGCTGATTTTCTCACCGTAATCAAACTCAAATGTTGCTTACACAACCACGCTGCTGTGCTCTTTACAGCCATGAAGTACAGGCTTTCTGTCACCATGGGCTTATTCCTGCTATAATAACCAATAATAACTATAATTATCATCTACACTGCCACGCACGGATATGTAGGGCATGTTGTACTCATGATAATTTCATGTCTCGAGTTCTGATGGAAATACAAATCAAATCAAGTCTAAAATCGTTACGTTGTTCCCCTAATAAAGGCTCTTATCATAAAAATCGGGAGGTATGACGTATAGAATGGGCGTGCCGCGAATCCTACCGATCGGTCCCGTTATGTATGCTCAGTGCGTATATATATATTTAATACGGTTTTATTTACGGTTCTTGTAGACCTGCTCTTGCATAACGCAGTCTCAGATATGGAAGCTAACATGACCGTAATGATTAGCTAGATTATTTTAAGCAAGCTAAGCAGCTAGTCTTATTGCGTGGCTAAACTTCTCGAAACGGCTAGCCCTTCAAATAATTTTGAAAGATCTTCCAAAACCAGAAGTGAGAATTTAACATTGAAATTCTTCTGTATTCCGACTTCGGGTGTAACTCTTAAGCTACGTGAGAGTTACAAAAAAATGGGGTGGAGTTTAAGTAAAAGAGGGGCGTGTCTCAGCGACGTATGATTCTTAACCTAGGCGCATGTTTCTCGCGTGATATCGGCTCGAGTGAAGAGCGCCACCACAATACGTCACGATTAAATTCATGTTTTGGATGCTAATATGCTCAAAACACATCATACATAAAGTAAATACAGTAGGACGCTATTCATTTAATTAATAATAATCGTTCCTGTAAAGTTTGTACAGAAGGCATCAAAGATCAAAGGAGACACACCTTAATCCGAGACATCACTTACGAATTCATTTACAGTGAGCTGTACGTGTAGGAGACGAGTGCTCAGTCAGCTTATCATTCAAACTGTGGGCATGGTTTCATATTATGATTTCACGACCTCTATTTAACATCTCATGGCTGCATTAAGTGTGCATGAATAACTGCCGGAGCAAGATATGTTTAATAAAATGCAAAATAATAGTATGTGCTGGATCAAGTGCTATTTTAAGCCATATAGTTAACGTGATCATTACAACCAGGACTATTCGTGCAGCAGTGTATTGGCAATTTACTCGACTCTTATTAGATTCATTTCAATGTTCGTCATCTCCTCATTCATAAAATCATCTTATTAGTCTTTTTTTAAAATTGTCTCTTGCTTTTATTGTTCCATCATAATAACATTTGACAGCAAGGAAAAAAACAAAAAACACACTTCTTCAGTCTGAAAGTTCTTTTTGGGAACAGCGACTGCAATTTAATACGTCCGGTGAGCAAGTATTAAATTTGCAGAAGTCAGTCTCCACCGGATAAAGTCAAAATTATACCAAGTTACTAAGTCTTAATAATGAAAAATTTTTATTTAAGTCATTCATTCCTCTTCAGTTAGACCACTGATTGTGAAGAGGCAGGAATACACACCAGCTCATGGTGCGTATTCTGCTAAAATAATTAAAAAATCTGCTCAAAATGATGACTTATTATTGGTGCTGTAAGGTGGCTTTATTAGCGAGTCGCCTCACGTTAAACGGAACCTTTGAAAAGGTTTTCATTCAC
>JAKKZN010000004.1:1879832-1891012 GCA_033441825.1 Pangasius elongatus
ATACTTTGTAATTCCATCCCCCAGAACCAAACATTGTAATTCCATCCCCCAGAACAAAACTTTGTAATTCCATCCCCCAGAACCAAACATTGTAATGCCACCCCCACAACCAAACATTGTAATTCCATCCCCCAGAACCAAACTTTGTAATTCCATCCCCCAGAACCAAACTTTGTAATTCCATCCCCCAAAACCAAACATTGTATTGCCACCCCCAGAACCATACATTGTAATTCCATCCCCCAGAACCAAACTTTGTAATTCCATTCTCCAGAACCAAATATTGTAATGCCATCCCCCAGAACCTTTGTGAACTACAGTTCCTTCTCTTTCCCATTTTAACATAAAATCTTTTCTCCCAACACTTTTCCCTTTCTTCTTCCTTCTAGTCTTGTTACCTACCAGCATACAGCCAATGCATGTTGGAACAACAGGTCAGTGAAGGCTTCAGCAGACCAGAGCAAATGATCATTAGTATAGGGTCCCAACTGGAGCAGAAAAAGGATATCACTAGAACACCTCAGGTTACCCCAGAGCTCCTGGAGAAGCATTTTCACAAAAAGCCCACTCATTTCTCCTTAACAAACCCAATACCTTCCAATATAAAAATAGAACAGAACTTTATCACCCCCTCAACCTATCACCTCTTCAATCAAACTTAACACCTCCTACCTTCAAATCTGCCACCTCACACCTAGCATCCCTGCCACATTAACCCACTATTCTAATTGGCTATGAAGTCTCAGAGATATCTTGAAGAAGTGCTTGGCCCCTGGGCTACTTCACTCCTCCTCTACCACTGTTCTTAGTCCGAAAAATGGACAAAATAACAGTCCTAGTTCTAAGAAAATCTTGGAAGGCCTTACCCTCTCCCTTCATAATCCTTCCCTGATTTAATTCAGATGTTCTACTTTTGTGTCTGTCTGCCTGGCAAGAGGTCAAGAACGACAGTGCAGATCTCGGAGGGGAGCCTGAGGCAGTGGGGATGTAATTGCAAATTCTTTTTATGTAGGCCTCTCTAAAGAATGCTGTCAGAGCAGGCAGCTTGATCAAAAGCAAAGGCAGCCATGGTAATGAGAGACAAATCCATAATCATTACCTGAAAGCCCGGCTGAGGTCAAAGCCATAAAATAAACAGAACTCCAGTGAACTGAGAAACAAGGTATGCAGGAATCTAGGAAATGAGTAAATTAGTATTGAGGAATGTACAAACACTGGAAACGGCTTAGATATGCTGTAATGTGAAAGACTTTGCAAAGGCACAAGACAAACACAGGCATGTATAATACAAAGGATAATAGGTACAGGCGCAGGTTTAGGACCAGATAAATGGAAGATGTCAGAAAAGTCAATCAGCTTTGCAACCAAACTGCATATATACTTACATAAATGTATTAGAATTAAAAAAAAATGAAGCTCAAAAAGACTCAAATCTAAGACATGCAAAAGGATTTTTTTCTATTGTTATCAATATATGTGTGCCTCAAAGCTGTATGCTCGGCCCTCTGTAATAATTCATTTAAGCCAACAGCTACACTTCCGAGGATTCTTTGGGTCAAAAAAAATCCCATGATCCATGATATCCATGATATGAAGCAGGTCATTTCAGGAATGTAGTGTTTCCATCTTTATTTGCCCAAAGACTACATTTTACACCAGTAAAAAGTAAAAATCAACATTCCACAAACATCACAAGAGAAATTAATGAAGAAATTTGAACCTGGTTGAGTCCATTATACCAAAGAAAACAAATACACACAGCCTATGTGAAGATCTGTTATTCTACACTAGCAATGTTTTAGCTCAAACCAGCACTGTTGAAGCCTCTACTCTGATAATCTGTACTTACTGTGTTAACATTCTTTGGCCATGTGCCATCCTACACCATCCCTGCATTAGCTTCCATTGACCTTCACTGGCCTTCACTATCTTATGCTAACATCCTCTGGCCTTAAGGCTATTCTGATCTGTGATATATTCTACTGTGAAGTGGACACATACAGAGCTCTGTATGCTCTGATACAAGGCTAAACTGTAGCATAGTTTCTAGTTTCTGAATGTGTTGCTCTAATTTCCAGTTGTCTCTGATCATCTTAGTGTTGACGTATCTTATGAGGTTAGGACAAAAGCCTAGCTTTGGCTACATAATTTTAGCTATAACCTTCTATTTCAAGTCCACCTGTGATCATGTTTTAGGGCCTGACAAAAACATACTGAAAGATATATTCTAATATATAGATTATACTGTATATTACTTCATAGATAAATCATTGGAGTTAGCCCCTTTGGATCTAATGGTCACGTGATTTTGTTTTTCTTTAAGGTCCTTAGATTTTTCTATAGTTCCAGGGGTCGCTTTTTGGTCAATAACGTTTTGGTAAATGCTAATACTCTGTGTGTAAGCTAGTATATAATATACAATAGTTATAGTGAGTGATGGCTAATCTACAGAGTGAAGCCTAACCCTCGGAGTGAAAGCTAGTATATAATATAAAGTGCGGTAGTACGAGTGAGTAATGGCTAATCTAGAGAGTGAAAGTGAAAGCTGACCTAGTGAAAGAATGCTAGCCTTGTGAGGAAAACTTAAAGCGCTGTGTGACAGGCAACTAGCAAAAGCTAACCTAGCAAGAAACAGCTAGATTAGCATGCAAATGCAAACACCACCAGCAAATGCAAACCTGTAGGCATGTTTTAGGGACAAATGCTCGAATATACAGTTATCAGTTTTGGATCTGCATTATAGTGATGTCAGACTGTTGCTCTTGAGGTCAGACTGTTGCTCCCAAATATGGATTCCTGAAAGGTTTTGTATAATTTCTTTGTTGATTACCTTAAGTATGAGTAATTTGGGAAATCAGATTTTTTTAACATTCGAGCTGTTTTTGTCTGCCATGTTTGTTAGTGATATAAATTGTGATGATATAGATACTTTATTTAAATACATTTTGGCTCTGGGAAGCAACCAAAGTGTCTATTTACTGGCTAATAGAAGAAAAATATATGTGTGATATGATATGGTTCTGTGATTCCATTTTCTGTTTGGAATTACCCTACAAATACCGAGTATAAGGGGTTATACAGTAAAAGGCGATAATGCTTAACTGCTCCGCTCTGTGCTTGACTTGTAAGCCATGCTGGATCAGATGTAATGAACAACACAGAGGCATTAAGCGCGCTCTGCCATGCGATAATGTCCCAAGGATTTCTATTCAATATGATCTACAAGCTATGACACGATCTCATAAACCTACAGCGATTCTGACGCAGGCGAGTTCAAGTCGTCACAGTCGTAAAAACACTAAGCACGGGCTTCACGCCAAAACTTTGTGAGCTATCCTGGCTGATTTCTGCAGCCGTCTGAGCTTTCTCAGCACATGAAGGGGGTTCATGAGGAACACAGTGATGTAAACTCTGGAAAAGAGTGCATTGAGTGAAAAATGAGTCATCCTAAAGTATCAGAGCTCAGGGACAGTCCTACGTTCCTGAACGCAGAGCAGAAACGCACATTATTCTCCCACTTCAGTGATTATATAATATATTGAGCGATTAGATCAAAAATATGTGACCATGTGAAAATGTGTGAAATATAATACACCGTGTATCTAAAAACCACACGATTTCCTACACAATTCACGTGATTTTCTTTACACGTGATTCGTTCATTTTCACAGGATTTAGTTAATTTTTTTATTATTAGTTTACCGTGAGTTTTTGAACACGCGAGATTGTTCGTTTATTGTCAGGTGTTTACTTCAATTCACATTTGTCTTTTCAGATAGATAGTAAGACAGACAGAGAGAGAGAGAGAGATAGATAGATAGATAGATAGATAGATAGATAGAGACAGACACAGATAGACAAACTGACAGAGAGAGAGGCAGACAGGCAGACAGAGAGAAAGAGAGAGAGAGACAGATAGATAGATAGATAGATAGATAGATAGAGAGAGAGACAGACACAGATAGATAGACAAACCGACAGAGAGAGAGAGAAAGACAGAGATAGATAAACATATAGATAGATAGATAGATAGATAGATAGATAGATAGATAGACAGACAGACAGACACATAGATCGATAGACAGATAGAGAAAGAGAGAGAGAGAGAGAGAGACAGACAGAGAGACAGACAGACAGACAGACAGACAGACAGATAGATAGATAGATAGATAGATAGATAGAGAGAGAGAGAGAAAGACAGATAGATAGATAGATAGATAGATAGATAGATAGACAAGCCGACAGAGAGAGAGAGAAAGACAGAGAGAGAGAGAAAGACAGAGAGAGATAGGTAGATAGATAGATAGATAGATAGATAGATAGATAGATAGATAGACAGACAAACAGACAGACATAGATCGATAGACAGATAGAGAAGGAGAGAGAGAGGCAGACAGGCAGACAGAGAGATAGACAGACAGAGAGAGAAAGAGAGAGAGAGACAGACACAGATAGACAGATAGACAGATAGATAGATAGATAGATAGATAGATAGATAGACAGGCAGGTGATCATGTATTACGTACAGAATTACATGTGAAATGTAAAAGTAAGAGATTAATGCAGATGTTTTCAGCGCAGCATTTTTGGTTTGTTTTTATTTTTGTTTTTTGTTGTTGTTGTTTACTGCCATGCTTTCTGAAACTAAATCAAACTAAATCACAAACGAACCAAAAGAATCAGTTTGACTCTGATTAGCAGTCAGTAAATGGGTAACTAGGTGTGCAAGCAGACTGAGGAGAAGAACAGATAGAGATGTGTGTGTGCTGAGGGTTTGATTATAAGAATCTGCAGTGAAATGAGGCTGTTGGATCTGGACGTCACTTTCCTGTAGAAATATATAAAGTACAGAGCTTTAAACGCACAACACACTCATTATGAAACGCTCGCTAATCAAGCCACAGCTTTCCACCAAGGGGGAGGCTTAAAAAAATAACACACACCTACGCACTTTCTATTTTATATCAAACACACTCTCACTCTCTCTCCCTCTCTCTCTCTCTCACACACACACACACACACACACAGTCGATATTCCTATAGGTCAAACACAGTTACACCGTGCAACTTTTAAAATGAACAATCAGTCCAAACAGAAATGTGATTTTCACCCACACACACTGACTCACACTACAAACACACACACACACACACACACACACACACACACACACACACACACACACAGGGGGCCAATATCTCCTCTTATCAACATATTTGTGTGTGTGTGTGTGTGTGTGTGTGTGTGTGTGAGAGATTGTGTGTGTTCTTACGAGAGCTGGAGGAAGTCCGTCACACGAAGGTTAGCTCTTTTAGCCAAGGTTTCCATCAGGTTAAGACCCTGATCAGTTGAAAGAGAGCTAGACAGATGGAGAAAGAGAGACAGAAAAGACTTTAAAATACAAAAGTGAAAATTCTATAATAATTACACACACACACACACACACACACACTACTGGAGGCTACATGATGCATAAACATCTACACTAGGAGATAAAGTATGAAAAGATGAAGAGAATGGGAAAAAGAGATGAGGAGATGAAAGGATTGGAAAAAATAATGAATGGATGAGGCGAGTAGATAGAGGGAGCGGACGGAGGTATGGAGAAACATGATGGAAAGAGCGAATGAAGAATTAGAAGAAGCAGGAAAAGGGATGGAGGGGGTGGATGGAAAAAGCAGAAGGAGTGAAGGAAAGATGAAGGAAGTAGATTAAAGTGATTGATTGAGGAGAGAGATGGAGGGATGGAGAAACAAGATGGAGGAGCAAATGGATGAAAGGGTGGGAAATAAAGGGGGAGTAGATGGAGGAATGAAGGAAATGGATGGAGGAATGAGGAGATGAAGAGAATGGATCGAGGCAACAGATGGAGGTGTGGAGAAATGAGGTGGTGGGAACAAATGGAGGAAGCAGATAAAAGGAGCAGATGGAAGACTGAAAGTGGATGGGAGTGATGGAGCGATCATTGAAAGAATGGAGGGATGGAAGAAGTGGGTGGGGTAGTGGATGGAGTGAGAGGATGGTGAGACCAGATGGAGTAGATGATGGAGTGAAGAAGGTAAAGTCAGTGGGAGATAAAGGAGGCTGATGGAGGAAGAGCATGAGTGGATGGGGGATGAAGAAGTGGATTAAATAAATGAATAGACAAGGGAGTGGATGAGGCAGTGGATGGAGGTATGGAGAAACAAGATGGAGGGAGAAAATGGAAAAATAGGAAGCAGATGGATGGGAGGAGCAGAAAGTGGGATTGAAAAAGCAGGTGGAGAGATGGAAAGATGAAGGAAGTGGATGGGTAGAGTGGATAGAAGGATGAGACAGTTGATTGAGTCATGTCATGGTGGAGGGAGCAGATGGAGTAATAGAGGAAGTGGATGCAGGATACAGATGGAGGAGGATGTTGACAGCATATGGATGGAGGAAGCAAACGGAGGGATGAAGAAAAAGGGTGGATTCAGGAGAAAGTGGATGGTGACTAATACAGGCATGGAGAGAGTGGATGACACAGGGAGCAAGTAAAGGAAGAAGATGAATGGCAGCAGATAAATGGATGGAGAAAGTTGATGGTGGAAGCAAATGAAGTAGTGGAGGAAGAGGATAATGACAGCAGAAGGAAAGACGAAGGAAGCAGATGAAGGGATGGAGGAAAAGGATGGACAGCATATAAAATCATGGAGGATGTATACAGAAAGATGGGGTGGAAGAGGTTGATGGAGGGATGGAGGGAGTGGAAGGAAGGATGGAGAAAGTGAATTTAGAAAGCAGACAGAGGAATGAAGGAAGCAAATGGAGGGATGAAGGAAAAGGGTGGATTTAGGAGAAAGCGGATGGTGATGGCAGACAGAGGAGTGGAGAAAGAGGATGCAGGAATCAGGTGGAGAAAGAGGATGTTCACAGGAGATAGATGAATAAAAGAAATCAACAGAGGAAGCAATGAAGAGATGGAGGAAAAGGTTGCAGGAAACAAATGGAGGAAAATGGTGTTGACAGCAGATGGAGTGATGGTGAAGATGGGGAGATGGAGGGATAGAGTGAAGGGATGGAGGGAGAGGAAGGAGAGATAGAAAGATAGAGTGAAGGGATGGAGGGAGAGGATGGAGAGATGGAGGGATAGAGTGAAGTGATGGAGGGAGAGGATGGAGAGATGGAGGGATAGAGTGAAGGGATGGAGGGAGAGGATGGAGAGACAGAGGGATAGAGTGGAGGGACGTAGGGAGAAGAGGGAGAGATGGAGGCATAGAGTGGAGGGATGGAGGGAGAGGATGGAGAGATGGAGGGATAGAGTGAAGTGATGGAGGGAGAGGAGGGAGAGATGGAGGGATGGAGGGAGAGGATGGAAGAAGGGGCTCAGGTGCCTTCAGCGCTTTTTATAAATCACTCGCTTTTCCTACAACAAGGCAAACAATAAGGTGCAAATGGGATTCCTGTAAAGTGTGATTCTCTGTCACACACACACACACACACACACACACACACACACACAAAACACACACAAAAACACACACAAAAACACACACAGGAATCAATATGCACATTTATGCTATGTGTACAATTACATTCAGATAAACACATGTATAGAGACACACACCCACACACACACACACACACACACACAAGGTGAGAATGAAAATGTTACAAGGCTATTTCCTTGCATATGTGTGTGTGTGTGTGTGTGTGTGTGACAGAGAAAGCTTTGTATTTAGCTCTTCCTGAGGAGAGAACTGTAAGAGTGGCAGTGTGTGTGTGTGTGTGTGTGTGTGTGTGTGTGTGTGTGTGTGTGTGAGTGTGTGTGTGTGAGTGTGTGAGACAGCAAGCTGAAGGTGCAGCAGCTATAAACAGTTGTTACTGAAAATGAATCAACTCCTTCTGACCAATCAGAATCCAGAACTTCGATTGAAAGGGTTCTGCGCTAGTGATCAGGTGGTTACTCACTCCTGTGTGATGATGTAACCGAAGTATCCATCATGCTGAGGGGTGGAGAAAGCCGTCGCATCCACCCTGAACTTCTTCTCCACATGTCCACCTTTCTTCTCCACATCCTCTTCCTCTGCACTGTTCTGCTTCCGCTGAGCTTCTCTATCCACAGCTTGTTCACCATGGAGCCACTGCTCCACCTCATCATCTCCTGCGGGCTGCAGATCCACCGTGTCTGGCTCCATCTTCTTTTTCGTTAAGTCCACGCTGGTCTGAGTGGTTCGACTCTGAACAATCTCCACTCCAGCTGGTTTCAGATCTGCAGGCATTTGTGGGAGATTGAAGGAGCCTTGGAGGGACGTTTCTTCCTGGGGATGATCTGCTGCAGCCTCAGGGTCTGAGTTCCTGTCCAGGAAGTCCAGGAGCTGATTGATAAAAACTTTATCCTGCAAAAACAATGCATACTGCTGGTTAGAGATTGTTAAGGAGGTTAAAGAAGAACTCCTCATGCGTGTCATTTCAGAGGAGGCTGCCTAGGTAGGGTGCCTTCACATAATGCAGCGCTGAGTGTATTTGACAGAAATGTGGTGAACTCTAGCGAGAAAGTCATTTGATTCTTGAATTGATTCGACTGCAGGAAGTGAGTAGATTTTTGTAGATGTTAGCTGCTAATTTGAGCCGAAGCACAGACCGAGGAATACAATAAAACGAGAAAATATACACTGGATGTGACCCACAAAATGTTTAACGGTTAATACTTTCTCTCCCCTGTCAATCACAGCAGCACTAGCCAATCGTGGCTGTCTGTGAGATCATGTATGCAGAAGAGGGTAGACAGCGCTCCGCTTCTGTCACTCAGCATGAGCAGCAGTTTGAAAAGATGTGGTTGCCTGGCTGTACGTGTCTCAGAGGAAGCACGTGTTAGCCTTCACCCTACCCGGTTGCTAGCTGCCGTGTGATTGGGCAGAGCTGACTGGTGGGCGGGAATTGGCTGAGTTGAGGAGGAAATGGGGAAATGGGGTCTAGCTTTGCTTTGAGCCATAGAAGTTAGCCAGAAGTTATGTCTTCTTCAGATTTTTGGACCAGATTTAATGTTCGTACATAGTAAAGGAGCTCTTAGATCATGAGTCATGAGTTGACATCGGTGGTCTTAGCACACTTAATGATTTCGCGCCACTGGGACCAAAGACAGTTGAGGAGAAAGTCCTGTTAGTTCTCAGCGTTGAGTGTAAGCACTGTTATAACGCTCATCTGAAATCCACCAACAGGAGAACAGCACAGGATGACGTGAAGCTCACGGGATAGCTACGGAGACGGTAGCGGCGACGGAGAACCGTAAGCTAGTGGACTTATTAAGGAGCTTCTCAAGCTCACGTTGAAGGACCTTTGTGTTTGTGCGAGATCGATGACGTAGTCATTTTCTTTAATCACAGGTCTATCGTTAGAGGATCTTCATGGTATAATCTGACATGGAGAACACCTTCTACCACAGAATCTGATTTCATGGGGATCTTGTGCGATGTGCGATGCGATGAGAAATAATCTTAAAAGACTTTTTTTTAAAAAACAAAAAAAAAACAGCTTCACCTTATGTCTTTAAGGCAAGCTTTGGAAGTTTGGGCGATCGTAATCTTCCCTGTTTTTCCGTACGACTCCGTGATAATTCTGTATATCGTGATAAATGGTCTGGTAATTATCGTGATCTGAAACTTTAATATTGGCACACGCCTACGGCCTGCTCATTGAGTCAGTCCCATTTTCTCCCAAGACAAATTAATGTTCAGTATCAAAGCAATCATCATCCATCACTGCATCTAATTTATAAAGTTTTGAACAGAAATCCATTTAATGGTAAAAATGTGTATCAATCATTCTCTTGTGGTGCCAGAAAAGGAGTTCTGTGTCAAAGAAAAGCCAGGACATGTTCGCGTGCCGAGGAACCATGCTGCAGTCGTTTACCTTTCCCTCCGACTCTGGCCTGCTTTCTTTAGCTTGTCCATCTGCAAATGATAAGCACCAAATATTACAAATATTATTGTAAAAAATAAAAACTTGGCACAGTTCATTTGTTTAATAATACATACACCCTTTCTGTTAAATATCTGTATCTAAGATATCTAATATATAAATTATAGTAGAGACTAAAATTCCTCCTAATAATGAAATCATAATCACAAAATAAATGCATATGAAATGTCCATGTTTGATCTTCTACCTTCAGGCATGAACTCCTCTCCAGCCATTTTCCCAAGCTGTCCCCTTGCACCAGGCTTGCTCTTCATCTCACCCTCATTATCAACCATGACCTCACGACCTTTGACCCCTTCCACATCATCCACCACCTGCAAGGCTTGAGTGATGACCTCAGAGAGCTGGTCAAGGTCGCCGGGGGTCATGGCGTCCATGTTAATGCTCTGCTGTCCGAGCTGCTTCACCACGCCTTGGATGAACTTCTCTGGAAAAGGAGGGAGGAGAAAGAAGGAAATTAAATAGTGAAATAGAAGAGGTCCGAGGGTTACATGTAGTTTTTGAGTGAAGAGCTAATCATAGCCAGCTGGCTAGTTTTTGTTTTTGTTTTTGTTTTTGTTTTTTTGTGAGTGTTATTAGACATTATTTTGTATCAGGAGCAGAAAAGGAGAAAAATAGAATGAAAAATGTGACACCAGCCCCAGAAATCTTTACCCTCTCAAAGTTACTGAGGGTGCCAGAAGAACATTCTGGATCAGTCCACTTCACTTTAACCCAATAAGTAACGTCATGGAGGCTAAAGAATAATTCTTACCATCCACTGAGCTGAGGGAGTCTTGAGGTGGTGGTGGCCGGTTTGCTCCTGACATAAACAACAGTTTGTCGATTCTGGGTCGAGGAGGTTGCCTTGAAACACCAGGAACTTTCCCTGCTTTGCCAAGAGAGCTGTGCTGGACACTGAAGTACTGGACTCCTCCAGGTCGTTCTTTGGGGTCTGATAGGTACTGCTGCAGCTCGGAGAGGAGGCCGGTTCGGTCCAGGACTGCAGTTTGGTCCGCTGGTTTGCGTCCAGTCCAGTAGGGGTTTTTAGGGCCTGGACGAGGCTGGAGTAGGGAGGGGGATGGGGGTGGACGTGGCCTTTCTTTAGGCTCCATGATCAAATCCATGAGATCAGACATTCCTTTACTTTTGTACTGAAAAAAAATCAAACAACAGATTTGTTTGAGAAGTGTAGAGAAAGAGAGGCGACTTGAGAGTTCGGCTAATTTTGTCATAAAATTGATGATTTCATGGTCATGTT
>JAKKZN010000004.1:1909395-1920240 GCA_033441825.1 Pangasius elongatus
TGTTTTTGTCCACTGAGTCCGAAAGCACGTGAGCAGCACGTGCGGTTCGCGTGATGCTAAAGCTGTTAGCTACACTAGCCTCGTGGAACGCTCGGCGTCAGTTCTCCAGTGATAAAGACACGAAACGCCGTGTTCTAGCTGAGAAACGCGCTCGCCATCGTGCACTTATTACTGGGGAGAGAGAGATGGAGGGATGAGTGGAGAGACAGATTCACAACAATGCTCATGTTGAGTCATTCAGGCTCTCATTTACTCATTTTCTTACAGGTACTGTCTGTATGTATGTCTATTCTTCTATCTGTCTGTCTATCTTTTTAGTTTTCAATCTGCCTGTCTGTCTATCTTCCTCTTTTCTAGCTGTCTGTCTCTCTATCTGTCTTTCCCTGTCTGCATTTGTTTCTCTTTCTTCAGATGCCAGCATCTCAAAAAAGAACTGTCTTGCACTTTTTCCTGTCTGTCTCTCTCTCTTTTTTTTCTGTTGAGCTCTTTCTTTTTTGGTCTGTCTCTCTGGATTTTCAGTTGCCATCTATCTCAGGAAAAAAATAACCCTTTCTTTCTTTCTTTCTTTCTTTCTTTCTTTCTTTCTTTCTTTCTTTCTTTCTTTCTTTCTTTCTCATTTTAGTGTCTGTCTCTTTCTTTCTTTTTCATCTTCTGTTTTCTCTCTCTCTCTCTCTCTCTCTCTCTCTCTCTCTCTCAGTGAAAGTATCCCACACACACTCTGAGTTACAGTGTATAGCTGACACAGTGTGGTCACTCCTGAGGGGTTACCGATAAACAAACAAACAAACAAACAAACATGTTAGTTAATTAAATAATATAAAGTTTTACCGTTCCTTTCATTAAAACCTTTCCCTCCATTATTAGAAATCTCTCTGTCTCTCTCTGTGTCTCCCTCACACACACACACACACACACACACAAACATAAAAGCACACGCACGCACGCACACATAAAAACACAAGCATAAACACACAAATTTAAAAGGAGCTTTAGTATTTGTTTGTGTGTTTGTAGAGCAGGTTTGGTGTGTGTGTGTGTGTGTGTGTGTGTGTGTGTGTGTGTGTGTGTGTAAAATAGCTTACGGAGATACAAAAAACATCTAAACCCAACAACACATTATGGACCAGAAAGCAATGCAAAAGTAATTTAGTATTAGCGTGTGTGTGTGAGCTTGAGTGTGTGTGTGTGTGTGTGTGTGTGTGTGTGTGTGTGTGTGTGTGTGTGTGTGTGTGTAAGAGAGAGAGACAATAAACGAGGGCTCGTTGTGGTCGATCGATGCCATTGATCGTTGTGTCATTGTGCGGTTTGGCGTCTGCCTCACAAATTGCGCGATTTCTACTCCAGACGAGAGATAAGGAGGAGCTGATGGACTGGACGCACCACAGCTCGATGACAAGAACACACACACACACACACACACACACACACACACACACACACACACACGAGGAGAGGTGTGTAAGCGGTGAGCAACACATCACACCACAGGACTGTGAGATCAGGACTGAGACATACACACACGTCAACTCGAGGATCCAAAAATATTTTATTTTACATCTTGGTTTCTGCCAAGTTAAGTGAATACACACACACACACACACAGACACACACACACACACACACACACACACACGTCTGCGACTCTTTCTATATTTGAAATAAAAACACCACCACACCATCACACGTCAATCACAAGCCAGATTTTTTTCAGATGCCATCTGTGTCCAAGAAAAAAAAAAAGAAAATAGGAAAGAGGGGGAAGCACAGGAGGGAGAGAGAGAAAGGAGAAGCCACGACTGAACATGGCCTCTCTTCCCTCTTCTCTTCCGTCTGATCCCTCATTCTTTATTTGTTTCAGGTAATTGGGGTACGACGGCAGCCTCCCTCGCTCCTCTAATATTCATTAGCGCAGTGCTAATTTTGCCAAATGTGGCAGCGTGCCTTCCACACTTTTCACTTCTCGTTTATGTCCCGTTCAGAAAGCCAGTCTGAGACGAGCCCTCGCGCGCACACACACACACACACACACACACACACACACACACACACACACACACATATACACACAGACATACACACTCACACACACATACACACAGACAGGTGCTGCCACCTAGTGCGCATGAATGAGACAACACAGCCAAGAACGTAATATTTGTTCAAAAGGAAAGACAGACAGCTTGACAGAAAGTGAGACAGAGTAACAGATAAAAAAGACAAACACAGTGGAACGAGCGAGTGGAGAGGAAGAGAGAGGAAGCTTGAAAGGTTAAAAAAAAGACACTTTATGAGACAGAAAGGTAGACAGGAAGAGAGACCGGGACAGCGAAAGCTGAAGAAACAGACAGGTGTGACAGGTAAAAAGAATGAAACCATCAAGAACACAGACAGGAGAGACAGACAGATAGACGGAGACAAAAAGCTAGAAAGATAAAAGAGACAGATGTAAAGGAAGGTACAGCAACAGACAGTTAAATGGCAGGCAGGTGAAAAGAAAGAGAGACAGCTCTAAAGGTAAAGGTAGACAGCTAGAAAGGTAATGAAACAGATTAGAAAACAGACAGGTAGACAGGTAATGAGACAGAGACAGGTAAAGGACAGACAGCAAAAGAGACAGAGACAGGTGAAAGACAGACAGGTGGACAGGAAAAGGGGCAGCATGCATCATATGTTTTATTGATCTAAACTGTCTATTTTAATACAGTTACTGGTATTACACAGTGTCGGTGGTGTTACACTGTGTCAGTGGTATTACACAGTGTCAGTGGTATTACACAGTGTCAGTGGTGTTATACAGTGTCAGTGGAGTTACACAGTGTCAATGGCGTTACACTGTGTCACTAGCATTACACTGTGTCTGTACCATTACACAGTGTCAGTGGTGTTACACAGTGTCAGTGGTGTTACACAGTGTCAGTGGAGTTACACTGTGTCAGTAGCATTACACTGTGTCAGTGGTGTTACACTGTGTCAGTAGCATTACACAATATCAGTGGTGTTACATTGTGTCAGTAGCATTACACAGTGTAATTGGTGTTACACTATGTCAGTAGCATTACACAGTGTCAGTTGTTACACTGTGTCAGTAGCATTACACTGTGTCAGTGGTATTACACTGTGTCAGTGGTGTCACACTGTCAGTAGCATTACACTGTGTCAGTGGTGTTACACTGTGTCAGTAGCATTACACTGTGTCTGTGGTGTTACATTGTGTGAGTAGCATTGCACTGTGTCAGTAGCATTACACTGTGTCAGTGGTATTACACAGTGTCAGCAGCATTACACTGCGTCAGTGTGGTTACACTGTGTCAGTAGGGTTACACTGTGTCTGTAGCATTACACTGTGTCAGTAGGGTTACACTGTGTCTGTAGGGTTACACTGTGTCTGTAGCATTACACTGTATCTGTGGTGTTACACTGTGTCAGTAGCATTACACTGTGTCAGTACCATTACACTGTGTCAGTGGTATTACACTGCGTCAGTGTGGTTACACTGTGTCAGTAGGGTTACACTGTATCTGTGGTGTTACACTGTGTCAGCAGCATTACACTGTATCTGTGGTGTTACACTGTGTCAGCAGCATTACACTGCATCAGTGGGGTTACACTGTGTCAGTAGGATTACTCTGTGTCTGTAGCATTACACTGTGTCAGTGGTGTTACACTGTGTCTGTGGTGTTACATTGTGTGAGTAGCATTACACTGTGTCAGTAGCATTACACTGTGTCTGTAGCATTACACTGTGTCTGTGGTGTCACACTGTGTCAGTAGCATTACACTGTGTCAGTGGGGTTACACTGTGTCAGGAGCATTACACTGTGTCAGTGGTATTACACAGTGTCAGCAGCATTACACTGCGTCAGTGGGGTTACACTGTGTCACTAGCATTACACTGTGTCAGTGGTATTACAGTGTCAGCAGCATTACACTGTGTCAGTGGGGTTACACTGTGTCAGTAGCATTACACTGTGTCAGTGGTATTACACTGTGTCAGCAGCATTACACTGTGTCAGTGGGGTTACACTGTGTCAGTAAGGTTACACTGTGTCTGTAGCATTACACTGTGTCTGCGGTGTTACACTGTGTCAGCAGCATTACACTGTGTCAGTGGGGTTACACTGTGTCACTAGCATTACACTGTGTCAGTGGTGTTACACTGTGTCTGTAGCATTACACTGCATCAGTGAGGTTACACTGTCAGTAGGGTTACACTGTGTCTGTAGCATTACACTGTGTCAGTGGTGTTACACTGTGTCAGTAGCATTATACTCTGTCAGTAGCATTACACTGTGTCAGTAGCATTACACAATTTCAGTGGTGTTAGTGTCAGTGGTATCATACAAGTATCAGTGGTGTAACTCACTATAAGTGTTACACTGTCTCTAATGTTGGTGTCACTGGTGTTTTACTGTGTCAGTCGTGTAATCTGTCTTAGTGCCAGCTCTATCATATGTGTAATTGGTGTTAGTGCCATTGGTGTTACACTCACACTGGTGTTACGCTCTGTCAGTAGCATTATACTGTGTCAGTGGTGTTACACATGTCTCAGTGGTGTTACACTGGCACTAATGTTAGTGTCATGGGTGTTTTACTGTGTCAGTAGTGTTACAGTGTTTTCGGTGTTACACAATGGAAGCAGTGTTACATGGTTTCAGTGGTTTAGCTGTGTCAATGGTGTTACACAGTGTCAGTGGTGTTACACAGTGCTGCACAGTATCAGCAGTGTTTGTCTTCAATGTGATTGTGTCACCAGTGTTACCACGCTGATGTTACAGTGTCAGTGGTGTCGCAAATCGTCAGTAGTGTTATGGGTGGTACTGTATAAGTGGTGTTAGATAATGTCATTGGTGTTAGTGGTATTAGTCAATGCCATTGGTGTTACATGGTGTCAGTGGTGGTAGAGTGTGGGAGGTTTAAACGGTAAGCAGTCTTAATGCAGTTACACAGAGTCAGCAGTGTAGTACTGTCAGTGGTGTTACATAGTTCAAATGTTGTCAGTGTCACTGACGTTACAGTGTCATTGGTGTTACACAGTCATTGGTGTCATTGGTCAGTGTCATATCAGTGTCATTAATTTCTTTTTTTATTTACAAATGAAAGGAATGTCCAAGTGAATATGTGAAGAATGCTACACAGCACAAGTTGATCTCTCTGTAGGTTTATCTCTCAAATCTATAGCGCTGCAGAAATGTTCCTCTGCACAAAGTATTGGCACCCCTTTACCACAACCAACGATGGGTATTGACCAATATCTTCTTTTGACAATGACCTGATTTTATTTGGAAATTGCTTTTTATCAGTACAGCAGTGACACTAACATGGTAGTGTGTGTGTGTGTGTGTGTGTGTGTGTGTGTGTGTGTGTGTGTGTGTGTGTGTGTAATGCTGCCATCTCTGTCTTTCTCTATTTTTTTCAGTACAGCTGAACAGAGAGACTTTGCCCTTCTAACACAGCGTGGCATTGAAAAGCCTCTCTATCTCCCTGGGCCATGGAGGAGTGCACTCAACCTTTCATCATCTCCCTTTCATCTGCCCACATGACGGAGCGATGCGACAGACCACGGAAAAGATGAGCGAGTGTGTCGGCCTTGGAACCGTTCACTACACAGCCTCATCCAAGAAGAAACGCTGCGCTGATTTCTCCTGACAAACCAGACACCACATTTAAAAGAGTGTGTTTGTGTGAGAGAGAGAGAAAGAGAGAGAAAGAGAGAGAAAGAGAGAGAGAGAGGGACTGGCGATCTTCCCATAGAGTTATTTTTATTAGAATTTTAAATGTGCCCATATGAAAACATGAATGGAAATGACAGAAAAGTGAAAAGAAAAAAACAGCTACTATGCTTTCCCACTTGTCTTTAAAAGAATTAAAGAGTGATGGAAGACATGATAAATGAAAGACAAGAAAAAAATATAGAGAGAATAAATAAAGACAGTGAAGAAGACAGATCAGACAGACAGGTAGTAAATAAAAACATAGACAGGTAGCCAGGAACAGGTTTGAGATGGACAGACAGAAAGACAGACAGACAGGTACCAAAACAGAGAGACAGATAAACAGACAGACAGGTGAACAGACAGAGAGACAGATAGAGGGACAAGATTAAAAGACAGATAGATGGACAGACGAGACTTTATGATGAACAAAGGAAAACTCAGGGTGTATACCCACTCTAATTAAGGGGAAACAAAAGACAGGTGCACACATTCAGGAAAGCAAACCAGTCACAGGGCTACAACTGAAAACAACCCAAAATAACCACATGCTGCTGTGTTGCCATGGGAACCGTGATGCAATTCACAAAGAGGAAAACATGACAAAAGTCTGTTTATTTAGGAAATTCTGGGGGGGGGGGGCACTGAACGGTTCATACCAGAGACCCAAATTTCCAACCAGGAGGACAGACAGGAGAGAGAGAGAGAGAGAGAGAGACAGGAAGAGAGAGAGACAGGAGAGAGAGAGAGACAGGAAGAGAGAGAGAGACAGGAAGAGAGAGAGACAGGAGAGAGAGAGAGAGAGAGACAGGAAGAGAGAGAGAGACAGGGAAGAGAGAGAGACAGGAAGAGAGAGAGAGACAGGAGAGAGAGAGAGACAGGAAGAGAGAGAGAGACAGGAGAGAGAGAGACAGGAGAGAGAGGGAGACAGGAAGAGAGAGAGACAGGAGAAGAGAGGAAGACAGGAGAAGAGACAGACAGTCGAAGGAGTGATACCTTGCTGGGCGAGTTGTTGAAGGAGGTTCCTCAGACGCTGCAGTGCTGCTGGAGATGCGTCATAAGTGTAAAGATCTGAGACAGGAAATCGCTGACATTGACCAAACACAGCGTCTGCAACACACACACACACACACACACACACACACACANCTATTCATTAGCTAACTGTTATTAGCAATCTGTGCTTTACAGAAGGAACAGAGAACACACGATACGTAAATTACAGAAGCATTATAGCTAATGCTAAGCTTTACTTCCTTACACAGATTCCACACTGCTCAGAGCCATTCCCAGTGCATTATGGGAATCCCTGACATGTTAAGACCTGTTGTTAGCATTTGGGCTGTTTTTTGTTTAGACGGCTAAAGAAACACATGACATGATTCACATGTGAAATTTACACGTGTTTTTTACACACACATAACACACCGTATGTTCTACACATTTTTACATGTAGTGCGTGTGAAGTTATATTCACACACACCGTATTTTAAAAACCGCTCATGTCACCTTTAAACCTTTACGCTCTGTTCCGTGTACCAGGCTTCTGGATTGTGTAGATCAGTAGATACTTTTGAGTGTAAGGTCAGAGTTTTTGATTTGAGATGAAGTTCATGACGACAATCACGACGACAGCGGAAAGTTTTAAGAGAGACACAGCTCGTCAGCGTGTTTAACGTCGCTGCCTGTATGTTTACCTGTTAAAAACATTAAGGTAAGACATCTCTCTCTCTCTCTCTCTCTCTCTCTCTCTCTCTCTCTCTCTCTCTCTCTCTCTCTCTTCACATTCTGTAACAGCTTTTTTCTTTTTTTTTGACAGGCTTTAGATAAGAGCTCAGGTCATCAGCTTGACTACACACACACACATACACACACACACACACACACACACATACATACACACACAAACATTATCTGTCCCCTTCCTTATCTTCCCATCACCGTGGACACAGTGTCGCTTTATAGGGCGTTGCCTAGCAACTCAAAGATCGACTTCATAATTCAGAGGCTATCGGTCTGAGAGCAGGGGATTGTGGGTAATTCAGCTGTCCTCGACAGGAATACAAATGGCCGCGTAAGCGTCTGAGATCAGATACTGTCACTCTCTGAACGGCTGTCGTCTACAGCGTGTACAGCCGCCGTCTCCGGTCCGCGTCTGACAGGTGCCGAGAGAGACGGACAGGTAAAGAGTCAGAGACAGACAAGGTGGACATGTGCGAGACAGCGGCGGTGAAGACAGGAAAACATTTTCTCAAATGAGAATTTAAAAAGCAGATTATAATTACATTAACAGTATTTAAGCTCCGCCCCTTTACCCCAGATCTGTCCACTTCCTCTCTATCTAAACACCTCAACTGTGACATCAACACCACGACGGTCTCCATAGCAACCTTGCTCACTTTTAACTGTCTTCATTTTGTTTGTATATTGCAGGACGTCTGCAGGACTAATCCCACACTAATTACAATTTAAATTTAGAAATATAGACACGGATGTGCTTTTCTTTTCCTGTTACTTACACACACACACACACACACACACACACACACACACACACACACACTGAGCTAGCAGTGTAAGAGCAAAAAACGTTGGCAGGAAAATCTGTCAAGAGCCTGTTCAACACTACACTCCCACGCACACACACACACACACACACACACACACACACACACACACACACAGGCTGATATTTCTAAATATGTCACTCACACACTAATGATCCTCTTATATAACAGAAACTCAACTGTGTGAAGATGTAATGAGCCTTCTACAAGCACGTTACACATGGTACCAAAGTANCAGGTGCAGAGGTAAAGAGACAGACAGGTGCAGAGGTAAAGAGGCAGACAGGTAGAGAAGTAAAGAGACAGACAGGTGCAGAGGTAAAGAGGCAGACAGGTAGAGAAGTAAAGAGGCAGACAGGTGCAGAGGTAAAGAGACAGACAGGTGCAGAGGTAAAGAGGCAGACAGGTAGAGAAGTAAAGAGGCAGACAGGTGCAGAGGTAAAGAGACAGACAGGTGCAGAGGTAAAGAGGCAGACAGGTAGAGAAGTAAAGAGACAGACAGGTAGAGAAGTAAAGAGACAGACAGGTAGAGAAGTAAAGAGACAGACAGGTGCAGAGGTAAAGAGGCAGACAGGTTAAACAAACTTTTTTAAAAAAAACTGTGTGAGAGTGACTGTCCTGCACACACACACATGGTTTTTCTATCCACCTGCCATGCTAAACTCAATAAAATTTTTTTACAAAAAACAGATTTTTCTGATCATCTAGTGAATGTAGGGACACATAACACTCTCCATTTAGTCCTCACAAAGGTCTGATTACATGTACACACACACACACACTGTGACTCTGAGAGTGTACTTGTGCAGTGTGAGCAGCAGAGGGAGCTGAGTGATCTGAGTAAACACTCTCACTTCTGTTTCTAGGTGTCACTGAACATTAAACCTGTATACATTATTCTTTAGCTGCTCTTCGATTCTCTGGAATAACTGTCGATAAAACTGTTCAACCAATGTTCATTTATACAAAGAGACAGCAAAGGCATCCGATCAACAGAGTACAGAACAGCGTCCAATAAACAAAGGCATCCGATAATCAGAGGCGCCCGATAAAAAGAGGCGTCTATTAAACAGACGCGTCTGATAAAAAGAGGCGTCTATTAAACAGAGGCGTCTATTAAACAGAGGCGTCCAATAAACAGAGGCGTCCGATAAACAGAGGCGTCCGATAAACAGAGGCGTCTATTAAACAGAGGCGTCCAATAAACAGAGGCGTCTATTAAACAGAGGCGTCCGATAAAAAGAGGCGTCTATTAAACAGAGGCGTCTATTAAACAGAGGCGTCTATTAAACAGAGGCGTCCAATAAACAGAGGCGTCTATTAAACAGAGGCGTCCGATAAACAGAGGCGTCTATTAAACAGAGGCGTCTATTAAACAGAGGCGTCCAATAAACAGAGGCGTCTATTAAACAGAGGCGTCCGATAAACAGAGGCGTCTATTAAACAGAGNTAAACAGAGGCGTCCAATAATCAGAGGCGTCCAATAATCAGAGACATCTATTAAACAGAGGCGTCTATTAAACAGAGACGTCTATTAAACAGAGGCGTCTATTAAACAGAGACATCTATTAAACAGAGACGTCTATTAAACAGAGGCGTCTATTAAACAGAGGCGTCTATTAAACAGAGGCGTCTATTAAACAGAGGCGTCTATTAAACAGAGGCGTCCAATAATCAGAGGCGTCCAATAATCAGAGACATCTATTAAACAGAGGCGTCTATTAAACAGAGGCATCTATTAAACAGAGGCGTCTATTAAACAGAGGCGTCTATTAAACAGAGGCGTCCAATAATCAGAGACATCTATTAAACAGAGGCGTCTATTAAACAGAGGCGTCCAATAATCAGAGACGTCTATTAAACAGAGGCGTCTATTAGACAGAGGCGTCCGATAAATAGAGGCGTCTATTAGACAGAGGCGTCTATTAGACAGAGGCAGTCACCTTCCCGGTGATCAGCACATTCCCCGGAACCTTAGTTTCTATTTACTTGCATATAAACGTCCATCGTGCACTTCATCCTGGAGAATTTTCATAGTGAACAGAGTCACAACTGTGTAATAACTGTGCACTCTCTTTAACAGCTGTTCTCTGAGTTTCTGTTTTAAAACACAGCACAATTATCATTTTAGTCAAAACATAATTAATCCAGTGAGGAACGAGTACACACAAGTGAGCTTTGGGGATTCGTTCATTTGAAATCATTTGTTTGTCAGATGCATTTATCCAAAACACAGGCATAAAGCTGAACTGTTAAAAGCCGAATCTGGGGATTCGAACCAACAACCTTCTGGTCACAAGAGTTTAACTTCTGCTTCCCTTTTTCTAACTGAGACAAGCATTTTAGAATAAGAGTGTCATGACTATGTAATAACCATATAATAGCTATGTAATAACATTATAATAACTATGTAATAACCATATAATAACCGTGGAATAACTACAGAATAACCATGTAACAGTATATAATAATGAATATATTTTTTTTTTATTTTAATGATTAATTTATGATTTAATAAAAACTATAATACAACTGATGTCAGCAATTTTTTTTCTGTATTATATTAT
>JAKKZN010000004.1:1986195-1988695 GCA_033441825.1 Pangasius elongatus
ACAGAGATCACACTTTTCTTCATTCTGCTGTTTGATGTGAACATTAACTGAAGCTCTTCACCTGTAGCTGCATGATTTTATGCATTGTTCTGCTGCCACGTGATTGGCTGATTAGATACCTGCATGACTGTTCCTAATAAAGTGAAGGGTTAAAAGTCGGACTTCCTTAAGGCCAGGTAACGAATCTGTTTCAGATACTAGCATACTAGCTAGTTAGCATCTTTACAACATGGCAGCCATTTTATAAAGCAGCTCCACAAACGCTCTAACGTGACCTCTGATTGGTTATTGATTCTCAGCAGGAGCAGTTCGCTGCCTTATCTGCAGCATACAGCTAGCGGTGCTGATTTTATCTAGACATGAGAATGACTTTGTTCCTTCTAGTTTGGAAAGAACACAAGAATCCAGAGCTAATTTATAAAAGCTGGAGTCGGACTTACTTCAGGCCAGGAATGTCCAGGATGTTGGTGAGTCCGGCCCAGCCGATGTCCAGGAGCTGAGACAGGAAACACTTTGTTAATAGAAGATAAAGAAATTTGAGCTGCATACTCAGCTCAGTGTGTGTGTGTGTGTGTGTGTGTGTGTGTGTTAGAGGTAATGAAGAGGCAACTGAAACAAAATGTGTGATTTACACTAAAAGTTTTCGTTAGAAATGCACTTTAGATGCACACACACACACACACACACACACATAGGGTATCAATATAGTGTAACAGCATACAAGGACATGCTGCTGCTGCAGAAATCAGACTGCAGCATCACACACACACGCACGCACGCACGCACACACACACACACACACACACACACACACACACACACACACACACACACACAATCTAATCTCCACATCTATCTCACTTTACATGTTTATGTCCTTTTCTCACATTGTACATCTTCTTTGCTGTTCTGTTCTTTTTATCTGTTCATTCGTTTTCCTTTGTATTATCAATTTGCATATCATTTGCATATTTAAATTTGTTTTGCTTTTCTCAAATAATGACCAAATAAACCATTAGAGCAACACAGCAGCCTTGTATGGAGTTTATATCATCTAGGACTCTCTCTCTCACCCTCTCTGCTCTCTCTCTCGTCCTGTCTCTCTCTTCCACTCTATCTCTCTCTCTCTGTCTCTGTCTCTCGTCCGCCCTCTCCCTTCCTCTCTCTCTCTCTGCTCTCTCTCGTCCTGTCTCTCTCTTCCACTCTATCTCTCTCTCTCTCTGTCTCTCTCGTTCCGCTCTCTCTCTCTCTCTCTCTCTCTCTCTGTCTCTCTCTCTCCCTTCCTCTCTCTCTCTTTTCCTCTCTCTCTGTCTGTCTGTCTCTCTCGTTTTCTCTCTCCCTTCATCTCTCTCTCTCTCTCTGTCTCTCTCTCGTCCTCTCAGTCCCTTCCACTCTCTCTCTCTGTCTCTCTCGTTCCGCTCTCTCTCTCTCTCTCTCTCTCTCCCTTCCTCTCTCTCTCTCTGTCTGTCTCTCTCTTCCTCTCTCTCCCTTCCTCTCTCTCTCTGTCTCTCTCTCTGTCTCTCTCTCTTCCTCTCTCTCTGTCTGTCTCTCTCTCCTCCTCTCTCTCTGTCTCTCTCTCTGTCTCTCTCTCTCTCTCTCATCCTCTCTCCCCCTTCCTCTCTCTCTCTGTCTCTCTCTCTCTTCCTCTCTCTCTCTCTCTGTGTTCAGTTTAGTTTCAGTTTAGGTGCTTTATTGGCATGACAAATATTTGTACATTCATATTGCTGCATACAATTAAAAACAGTGCAAAATTATATAAAGAAAAAAAATATAGGCTCTCTCTCTTTTGTCCTCTCTCTCTCTCTTCCTCTCTCTCTCTGTCTCTCTCTGTCTCTCTCTCTCTCTCTCTGTCTCTCTCTCTCTCACACACACACACACACATACACACACACTTGATTGTAGGTTGACATGAGAGACAGAACCTTAATGCTTCGCTAGCTAGCTAGCTAATTACCAATAAATCCATGGTGGTTGCTACGGTAACGTTATATTTTGACATGATTGAACTTTTACGCTGTGTTGGTTTGATTGGTGGTGCTCTGTAAAAATCTCCCTAGCAACCATTATTATTATTATTATCATTAGTAGTAGTAATTGTTGTTTGTTTGTTTGTTTGTGTTGTTTATTAAAGTACTGTTATTTGGGATGCAGCCACAAAAAACTCTTTAAACTCACCGGTTTCTTGAGGAAGAAAAGAGAGAAGGCACCGACCAGCGGCATTTCCCCCATCAGTGGCTCCAGCACCACCCGCAACACACCGTGGAGCTACACACACACACACACACACACACACACACACACACACACACACACAGAGACGGAGAGATAAACAATAAACTAATTATACAGAAATGTCTTGGGTACATCTATGATGAGCCACAGTGTGATGTACTGTAGCTCTGCTGCTTACCACACACACACACACACACACACACACACCTGACATGCAAACTGTCAGCGTTACCGCATGGGAAATTAAAACGCCGTATACTGGTCTGAT
>JAKKZN010000004.1:1993695-2005898 GCA_033441825.1 Pangasius elongatus
TCGTTCCTTCAGCACACGGAGTCCTGGAACAAGACTGCTGGCCTACATAAGGGCTTCTTTTAGATCGTCTTACACACACACACACACACACAACCTCTTGCTCTCAATCATCCATCCTGTGCTTGAGAAAAATCTTTAGTGTGTGTGTGTGTGTGTGTGTGTGTGTGTGTGTGTGTGTGTGTGTGTGTACCTTGTCCCCCAGCTCTATCCTGGTGAAGGAAAACGTGCTGAGGTGTGTGTTCGCTCCTTTCACCGCTGGTTCGATGTTCTGCCGAAAGAGTTTCTCAAGGAAGCGACAAGCGTACGGCCAGATCTGATTCACCGTCTACACAACGGCCACACACACACACACACACACACACACACACACACACACACACACACACACACACATTCAAACATGCAGGAAACATTTAAACAGAATTATGGATATAATTCAGAATTATTGGATTTTTTGTGTTGTTTAGTCAATGTGTTTTTTTTATTGTTTATTTTCTTATTATTGCACAAAATCTGATTTTCATTTAAGAGAGATAGAAACAGAGAGAGAGAGAGAGAGAGAGAAACACAGTGAGAGATAGATAGAGATAGCAAGAGAGAGAGAGAGAGAGAGAGAGAGAGAGAGAGAGAGAGAAAGAGAGAGTGAGACAGCAAGAGGCAGAAACAGAAACACATAATGAGAGATAGATAGAGAGAGAAAGAGAGAGAGCAATAGATAGATAGATAGACAGATAGATAGAGACAGCGAGAGACAGAGACAGAAACACACAGTGATATAAAGATAGATAAAGAGAGAGAGAGAGTGAAAGAGAGAGAAGGGGGACAGACAGCAAGAGACAGAAACACAGTGAGAGACAGACAGACAGATAGATAGATAGATAGATAGATAGATAGATAGATAGATAGATAGATAGATAGATAGATAAAGCGAGAGACAGAGGGAGAAAGAGAGATATAGACAGAGAGAGACAGAGACAGAAACACACAGTGAGATAAAGATAGAGAGAGAGAGAGAGAGAGAGAGAGAGAGAGAGAGAGAGAGAAACAGTGAGAGAGACTTGACTGTTCCAGATGCCAGGCTATTTTTACCACCTTGATCCACCACTGAGTGTGAGCAGGGTGTGTGTGTGCGTGTGTGTGTGTGTGTGTGTGTGTGTGTTACCTTGTTGACCCACTCTACTCTCTCCACGTCAGGAAAGTGAACCTGGTAAACACACAGACAGATCAACACGTGAATAAGTAAACTCTGGAATATTTAAACACGTGCAGCGTGGACACACTCTGCGTTTCATCGGGACTCGCTCGATCCCCATCACACAGACACACACACTCCATTTTCCCCACACAAGCTGAGACGTGACTAGTTTTGTTTGGGTTTCCAGGAGGGACAAGCGAAAGGACAGTGACACGGACTGGACGGTGTTTAAGGTCGCCACGGCAACAGGCTTCCTCTGATGCCAGCTAGCGGTTTCCGTGGCAGCAGTAAGCGTGAATGAGAGTGATGGCTGCATGATGGAGCAGTTTAACAGGACGCTGCTGTAACCTGATCAGGGATTTGGAGTTGAACCGTAATCATCGGCGATTAAGTCGGGATCAGCGGCGCATTTCTACAGCACTCCTGCTATCTTCCTTGTTTTTTCAGATTTGTTGCGAGGTATTGTTCAGGTCAACAATAAGAAATTACAACAGCCTCAAACGAGGTACTTGAACACCACCGCTATGTCATAATTACAATACGACAATACGACAATAGACGTTTTTTTCACAATGTCCGTTACACCACATCGTAACCATGACCTCCGAACTCGTCCGCACGAACTTTCCCAGAAGGCAGTGTGAAAGACGGAGGAGAACTCTCAGCAAGTTTGATTTTTTTTGGATGTAGCTAAAAAAATTAAATGTCCACAATAATTTCAACAAGTCACAATTTGCTTCAAGAGCTACAAAGCTAACGTAGCTAACATTTAATAACGCTTATAGCCACCGGATTAGCGTTGTGTAACCTGCATGTTCAAATCATCACACTCAAGTGATATCATAAGCCGTATAAAATCAAATATCAACATTACTATCATCTAAAATACTCCTAATGTTTGATCTCCACCTTTAAACTTAGGCCACGCCCCCTACCTGACTCTGACCTCATCCTACAACCAAACAGTGACTTTACAACGTGAGTTTTTTATCAGAACTTTCTTAATGACTTAGCACCCCGTGCTATACTAGTAGCTTAGATTACTTGTTCGAATTACTGACCAGGCGGTTACTAAGGATGAATGAATGAATACTGTAAATGAACACTAGGACCGTTGTCCACATACTGAAGCATGGTGGTGGTAGCAGCATCATTTTAAGAGCTATCCTTGGCCGCTTGGTTGCTCCTCTGCCTTAATGCCCTCCACACCAGTTATTAACTACGTCAGTCAGTGAACAGGCTACGACCGATGGGCTACATTTAGCAAACACATTGCATTTAATTCTACAAAAGTATTTAAATGTAAAATGTGTTTCTTTTCTACATAATTACTTGGAGAAGCCTCTCTCTCTTCTTCTCTTTGTGTGTGCCTCTCTCTCTCTTCTTCTCTTTGTGTGTGTCTCTCTCCATCTCTCTTTATCTGTCTTTCCCTCTCTCTCTATCTGACTGTAACTATTTCTCTCTCTCTCTCTCTCTCTCTCTTTCTCTCTCAGTGTTTGAGTGTGTTTGAGTGTGTTTCCGTGTGTTTGAGTGTGTTTGAGTGTGTTTCTGTGTGTTTCCGTGTGTTTCTGTGTGTTTCCATGTGTTTGAGTGCATTTGAGTGTGTTTGAGTGTTTCCATGTGTTTGAGTGCGTTTGAGTGTGTTTCTGTGTGTTTGCGTGCATTTGAGTGTGTTTCTGTGTGTTTCCGTGTGTTTGAGTGTGTTTGAGTGCATTTGAGTGTGTTTCCGTGTGTTTGAGTGCATTTGAGTTTGTTTGAGTGTGTTTCCATGTGTTTCTGTGTGTTTCCGTGTGTTTCTGTGTGTTTCCGTGTGTTTGAGTGCATTTGAGTGTGTTTGAGTGCATCTGAGTGTGTTTGAGTGTGTTTCGTGTGTTTGAGTGCATTTGAGTGTGTTTCTGTGTGTTTGAGTGCATCTGAGTGTGTTTCTGTGTGTTTGAGTGCATTTGAGTGCATTTGAGTGTGTTTGAGTGTGTTTCTGTGTGTTTGAGTGCATTTGAGTGTTTCTGTGTGTTTGAGTGCATTTGAGTGTTTCTGTGTGTTTGAGTGCGTTTGAGTGTGTTTCAGTGTGTTTCAGTGTGTTTCCGTGTGTTTGAGTGCATTTGAGTGCATTTGAGTGTGTTTCTGTGTGTTTGAGTGCATTTGAGTGTGTTTCCGTGTGTTTGAGTGCATTTGAGTGTGTTTCCGTGTGTTTGAGTGCGTTTCAGTGCGTTTCCGTGTGTTTGAGTGTGTTTCCATATGTTTGAGTGTGTTTCAGTGTGTTTGAGTGTGTTTCAGTGTGTTTGAGTGTGTTTCCGTGTGTTTCCGTGTGTTTCTGTGTGTTTGAGTGCGTTTGAGTGTGTTTCCGTGTGTTTGAGTGTGTTTGAGTGCGTTTGAGTGTGTTTCCGTGTGTTTGAGTGTGTTTCTGTGTGTTTGAGTGTGTTTCCATGTGTTTGAGTGTGTTTTTCTGTGTGTTTGAGTGCGTTGAAGTGCGTTTGAGTGTGTTTCTGTGTGTTTCCGTGTGTTTGAGTGAGTTGAGCTCAGTGGAGGAAGTGAATATCAGCACACACTGACAAATTCCACTGAAACACGGGGTCAGTCCTGGAGGAACGGTGCTGCTGTGATTCAGGCAGTCACGGCTCTTCATGACCTGGGTCAGGTGTGTTAGAGCAGCGTGTGGGGAATGAGCACCTATATTCAAGATAGTTTACTTGCCAAGATATCAGAATTATCTGTTCATTCTGAATAATGCATTCGTGTTCGGTTACATCCCTCATGCGCTGAGCTTTGACAACCCCAACCTGAGCTGAACCTCCGTCCACCACTCCAATGTTGCTAAGGAAAGAAAAATGCTCTGCACGCAGAGTCATGATATCAGGTTCTCGCGCTAAGACTACAATTATGTGATCTGGCTGTCACGCAATCGCTAGTGGGGGGAAAAAAAAACTTTTTTAATCTTGTCTCGCTCAGAGAACTCTTAAGGGTTCTTTAAAGACACAGTAATGGATTTAAAACCCACGTAAGGAGATGTTTATTTAAGGTTTATGGAAGGAGTCTCCAGTGTCAGTGCTTCATAAGAGACAGAAGGTAAAGCTGCGACCTATTTCTCATAACTAAATAGTAAATTGTTGAGGTATAAGAGGAATAAAACACTTCAGGATGCAGTGTTATAGGAAAATAATGTTTGTTGTGGTAACGGTAAGTCTGCTTCGTCACACCCCTCAGTTTCCCCAGAACAGTGAGACACTGAGTGTGTTTTCTTTTCTTTACTTAACACACTGTATGCAGTCGTGGTCACGAGGCCTCGGCTCTGCTGGCAGGAAGACAGCACTGCAGTACCGGAGATTAAAGCAGGGTGGAAATCAGCGTCGTGCTGTTCCGCGGAAACGCTGGTCACCTTGTGGAACGAAAGAACATCACACAGCCTCTGTGGCCATCAGCGAGGAGCAGAGGATCAACTGCGATCCAAACTTAGACTCAGTCACGCTGTGGGTCACTGTGTTTACACAGCCGTGCCGCGACAAGTTTAGCTCCGGTGGAAAGCGTTCCGCTGCTGTGGATCACTCGCTCTTTCTCTCGCTTTTCTAAATCAGTCCACAGAATTAACGAATCAGTGAACGAATCAAAAAGAGTCATTTAGCTGACATGACTCGACTCTTTAACTCTTCTGAGTAACCGCTTCATTCCCTGTGGTTTATAGTAGCAACGCAAATGAGGGTAACTATATAACAAGCACCAAATGAAAGTTCCATAAGTATTGGAATTACATTTTTGCATAAGTATTCACACCCTCTTGAACATTTCCACATTTTGTAGAGTTACAACTTAGAAACAAAAAAGACTTAATTTGGATTTTATGTCATGTATATACACAGCACATGGCATAATGTTGAAGTGTGTGTGCAGAATTATTTACAATAAAAAAAAACACACACACAAAGTTATGATTTCAAACATATTCACTAGGAACACTGTCCTCACACCGAAGCATGGTGGTGGTAGCATCATGCTAAGCGTTACTCTTGGCCTCTCGATTGCTTCTCTGCCTTAATGCCCTACATTCCAGTTACTGACTTTTGATGGACGGCCTCCTCTAGGCAGAGTCATGGATGTTGGATTCAATGTCGCTTTGTGTGTGTCGACTTGTTTCGATAGCTCCTCGGTCGCCATGATGCTATGTGTTTAGCTATGTTCTCTCACAGACTCTGGGCTCTTTCAGGAACAGGTGTATTCATACTGAGGTCATGTGACACTTTAATTGCACACATCTCATTATCTCACTTCGGATGGAGACTGATTTCACAAGAAATCATATTTTGTGTAGATTCATGACATGGAATCCCGATTAAGGCTGTAACGCTACACAATGTGGAACGTGTGTAAGAAGTATGCTGCTCACGTAGCATCTCCTACTAATGTCATGTAGAAAGAGCTGAGGGTCACTGTGGCACGGTTCACACACCAAACACCTGGCGGAAATAATCTACACTCGCCCTGTGACCCGGCTTTCCACTGAACACACACACACACACACATGCACACAGGGATTATATATCTATACAGCATATATATACAGCATATGCTGAGTGTTTTAGTCAGCTGACTGATGCTGCGATAAAGCACAGAGCTCTAAGAATGAACCTGAAGGTCGACCTGCGGAGAGAAAGAGGGAAATGGAAACTATGTCCCTGTTCGGGATTAGAAGCCCTTCGCCATCACACCACTGATGTTTCGCTCCTGTCAGGATGTCAGTTGCTGGATATCAGTGGTATCGAAAATGGAAAAAGTGGATCAGTGCATCCCTCATTACTGAACGTGTTGTGTGTGTGTGTGTGTGTGTGTGTGTGTGTGTGTGTGTGTGAGATCAGGCGTGCAGCTGTAGACTTCTGAAACTACAGAGGCAGGCTTCAGACACTAAGCACGTCTCAGCTGATCGACTCCATTTGGCGCATGAGGAACCATGTGTACGTGTCGCTTTTCCTGCCCAAAACTTTTCCTTGAAAACTTTTTTTTGCAAGAGCCATAGAGCTTCTAAATCCTGAACTTTCCACCAACAGAACACACTGTATCTGTCCTTGTCCATTCAAGCGTACACCATTTTCTACCTGTAGTGTGTGTCTTGTACCTAGAAAGCTGCAAACTTTTAAAGCTTTCCTTTAAAGTAAAATGCAATTATGTGCCTTGAGTCTTTATAAAGATGCCCTATAACAGCATTTCCTGGTGAACCATACATATTAAAGGTATGTAAGGGTATATAAGGTTATAAGGGTGTCACCCCAGCAGCAATGAAAGGTACAGTTCGGTACCTTTTTTTTTTTTGGACAGCGTAAGTTCAATGCGACTTGCTTTTGAGTTATTTTCCCCCAGTAGTTTCACTGGTTCACTCACACACTTCACTCGTGTCACTTTCTGGATTTGAATCCTAACACTATATAGTGTTTTATTGTCCATCCATCCATCCATGTCCATTGTCCATCCTTTCCCAGGGGACTAAGGGCAGGGGACACCCTGGATGGGGTGCCAGCCTATCATAGGGAACAATCGCACACACACACACACACACACACACACACACTACAGGCAATTGGGAAATGCCAGTCAGCCTACACCACATGTCTTTGGACTCAGGGAGGAAACCGGAGTACCCAGAAGAACCCCCCGAAGCACGAGGAGAGCATGCAAAGTCTGCGCACGCAGGGCGGAGGCGGGAATCGAACCCCCAACCCTGGAGGTGCGAGGCGAGACGTGCCAGCCGCTCGTGCTTTATCCTATCTTATCTTTTTTACATTGGCAAGAGTCTTATCGTATCTCGCCTTCAAGTGGCCAGTCAAGCAGGCTGATAGCTATAGGACCTCGCTAATGAATGTAGTACCTTTGATAAGGGTGGGATGTGATTTCCAGCACTGTCACACAAATTCTTCAAAAAAATAAAATAAAAAATGTCACTGAGCCCTCTCTAACCCCGGACCCCGTTCTGAGATCGACCGCTTGACGTCGCAGAAGCGGAAAACCAGCACGAAATCAGGACGACTTTATGAGGCAGAGCCTAAGAGCTATGGAGGAGAAGCTCTCACTGGCTGATGAAATGTTCCGTCTAACAATGAATCAGCTTTTTCTAGGTCGGTTTAAAGTGGCCAAACTTCTGCTCTTCGAAAAATAAAAGACTCCTAGGACGACTTTTTGCTCGAACCCTGGACAAAAGCGCACGGAGAGCATTGTCTCAAAGGGTCGGGACACATGAATCGGTTTCCACAGGGCTGGAATTTCACATAAGCTAGAGATGAGGTTCTTATTCCTAGATCAGAATGCTCATTTCGTACACGTCTGTTCACTCCACGTTCAGGTAAACATACAACACAGCTCCATACACCTCGATAAAATACCTTATAATAATGTATATCAACGGTAAGATCTCTGCTCGATTGATCTTTAACGTGAAATCAGTTCACTGATGCAATTCTGGGGGAAATATTTCAAGGAAGAGTGACATGTCTTCAGTTTAGAGGCTGATAAAAAAGCATTTTTAATAAAGAAAGTTTTGTACACTGACTCCATACTAATGTAGAAGTCATAATATACAAATCTATAACAAAGTTTGTACTAAAAAAAAAATCACAGGGTGCTAAGACTTTTGCACAGTACTGTATATGGTTGAAAATGACCTCCTGTGTATGCTATAGCCTGTGCTCGTTTACCATGAGGTCAGTATGGAGTGATAGCGAGTGGTGTCTCACCCATGAGGGCAGCTCGGAGGTGTCCAGTGCGCGCGCGGCGCTGCTCTTCTTCTCCTCCTCTTCCTCCAGCTCCATCTCCATCTCCTGCTGCTGCTGCTGGAGGAACGCCAGCGCTCGGCTCAGCCTGGAGCTCTTACAGCCCGAGTTCCTCCTCCAGAAGAAGAAGATGGCGAGGCCAATCAGCAACCAGCTGACGCTGAACTCGAAGTAGCCGAGCGCGTACACGGGGAAGATGAGCACGAAGGCTTTGGCGAAGCGCACCCAGGTCCGCGCCACGCGCCCGGCGGAGGAAGAGGAAGAGGAAGTACAGGAGGAAGAGGAAGTACAGGAGGAGGTCGGTGCGTCCTGCGCGCTCGGGTCCGGTGGCTTTCGGGTCTCCCCGGGATGATGAGGGTGAGGATGATGAGGTGGAGGAAGAGGAGGAGCGGCGGTGCTGCTGCTCTTCTGCGCCGCATCCTGCGCTCCCGGAGCTCCGGTTCCACTCATGCCTCCTGCCTCCTGCCTCCTGCCCCTGCCTCCTGCCTCAGCTCCCCGTTACACTGCCCAAGTTGAACCGGCGTCTGTGTCGTTTGCTGTCCGTTACTTCACTCTCCACTTCAAGCCCGAGCTCACGTCAGTTCGTCCATTTTCCTCGCGCAGTGTCGCTCACTGTTCAAGAGCGGACCGAGAACGTGAGACGGATTTCCTCGCCATTGTGTCGCGCGCTCCTGCACTGTCTGTGTCTGTGTGTGTGTATGTGCGTGTGTGTGTTTCCATCGTTATGACAGCAGCTGCTGAGACACACACACACACACACACACACACACACACACACACACGCATATATGCGGCTCAGAAGCTCCCCCTGGCGCTCACCTGCTGCAGGTAAACACACAGAGAGAGAGAGAGAGAGAGAGAGAGAGAGAGAGAGAGAGCCCTACTCAGACCGGATGAGTTTTCCATATGGAAGTTGGTAAGGGAATCATCCCCGGAATAACAATCCGTCATGTGGGGAATTTTTCAGCGGCTGAAAAGTTTACTGCCTGTAAAGAGCGCAGAGGAACTGACTTCAGCTGACATATCTTCAGCAGATCCTGTCTGATTGGACACGTCGGGAAAGATTGTGTTATATTCTGGAGTAAAAAAAGATTGTTTTTATTCTTTTCCTTCTGTGTAAAGACGCTTCAGGAAGCGCACTCTCGTTTCTCTTCCCCTCGTCTCACGAAAACACAGAACGATAAAATATAGAGGAGGAGTCAGAGAAGCGACGTTTCCTGCGCTTTGAGGTGAATAAAGCACGAGAGCCCCATTACGTCATGTGAACTTAGTCCTTCTCTTTAACTCTGATTGCATCACAGGTTTTGGATATTTGGATTATTTGAAGTCAAGTTTATAAGTTTTCAAAAATTAAACTTAAAGTAATTTGTTGTCTTGACTTTGAGTCATTGTCTCAACTTTGAGTCATTGTCTTGTCTCGACTTTGAGTCATTGTCTCGACTTTGAGTCATTGTCTTGTCTTGACTTTGAGTCATTGTCTTGTCTTGACTTTGAGTCATTGTCTCGACTTTGAGTCATTGTCTCGACTTTGACTCATTGTCTTGTCTCGACTTTGAGTCATTGTCTCGACTTTGAGTCATTGTCTTGTCTCGACTTTGAGTCATTGTCTCGACTTTGAGTCATTGTCTTGTCTCGACTTTGAGTCATTGTCTTGTCTTGACTTTGAGTCATTGTATAATAACAGCATAATAGCAATAAATTCCATATTTTTATAATTTAAATAATAAATGAAATTCAAATGTATTACACTATTATCTAAATCGAGTAAATAAATATCAGCAAATGGAAATAATTAAGCAAACAGTGTAATAGTAAAAAAATACACAGTAACTGAATATTAATATTAATTATTATAAAATTCAGTGAAAGAAGGAAAAAAGGCTCATTTTTAAAACCTTGATATATATTTTATGAAATATATTTATTTACTGATCCATATCTTTAATGAACAAACATTCAACCAGTATATCACTCACTCAGACAAACAAACAATCAAACAAACAAACAAATAAAGGAGGAGATAGATAGATAGATAGATAGATAGATAGATAGATAGATAGTTTATAATCGCTGTTGTAATAATTAGCAGGTAAAATAAATTGATTTATTGGAAAGGGTTCGTTTTTGTTGTTAGTCGATGATCAGCTCGTCTGGTCTACGTCTCCATGGCGATTCCCGAGTTAGCTCGAGCGCTCTGTGCTCGATTGCTTTTCCTGTTGCTATGACGCAGTTACTATGGGGTTAGGCGAATGCGCGATAGCGTTGCAGCGGGGTGTCATGGCGGCCAGCAACACAAATCTAACTGAGTAACAGGGCTTAAAAGAGGAGTTAGGAGCAGCGATGTACTCCAGAAAGGTGAGGATTTCACACGGTTTATCTTCAAAAAGCGTTTTATTAAAATAATAACAAATAATTGATCATTAAATCATCCGTTATTTAGTTAGCAAATCAGCGGTACAGTTAAATAAAGAGATGTGAGTTAGTGATTATGAGCTGTTAGAGTATATTAGAGGCTCTTATCATCCAAACATTCTTATTATTAATAGTTTTATTATTATTTTATGTGTATAAATGTCACCTTTAACACATTTTAAGGCTCTCGTTGAAATCTTAAGTGTCTAAAATCCGTATAATGATGTGATAATGTGTATTTCTGCTGCTTTTTCTCCTCTTTCACTTAAGAAACTAACCAGAGAAGACACATGGGGACCTGAACAATTAATAAAGTACATACGGGTAAGTGTGTGTGTGTGTGTGTGTGTGTGTGTGTGTGTATAATTAACATGTGATCATCGGCAGCATCTAAGATTTATTTTGTAGTGTATTTCTGATCTTTTAAACTGCTGTCATTGCTTTGGTTAACAGTTTCCTACATTGCCCACAATGCCGTGCTGATAGTGGTGCAGTGATTCGAGATTTAGCCTTCGCATCATCTCTACCTAAAGAGAGCGATGCAGCGGTGCTTTAGTGCTTCAAGCTTTCACGCTGACACCACCGTCATCTTGCCGAGCCAAATCTCTGCCATAACTCATATAGCTGCACTGCATTCTGGGACTTTGAGTCCAGCGTTTGCTTCAAAGTCTCTACTACTCCTGTGCTGGATTTCTCATTAATATGATGCTAAACACTGCTGGGAAATGTTGAGTGAGAAACGAAGGTTTGTCTTTAGGAGCTAACAGCAAAATCTGATTCATTCCCAGAGCCAAGAGGACGAGAGCAGGAGGAGAGAGCGATCACACCGAGACCCAGAGAGAGAGAGGAGGAAGCACAGAGAGGAAAGCGGAAGGAGGGGAGAAGCGAGGGATGAACGAGAGAAAGAGAGCAGGAGAGAGCGAGAGAGAGATCGAGGTGAGACCGAGTACCGAGACAGAGAGAGAGAGAGGCAGAGAGAGAGGTATAAGGATAGAGACAGAGAAAAAGTGAAAGAAAGAGACAGAGATGGATTGAGAGAGAGGGACAGGGTGAAAGAGAGAGACAGGGAAAAAGATTTAGAGAAGGAAAGGAGGAATAGGGAGAAAGATAGAGACAGAAATAAAGAGAGAGATAGGGAAAAGGACAGAGAGAGAGAAAAGAGGGACAGAGAAAATGACAGAGAGAGAGAAAAGGACAGAGAGAGAGAAAAGAGGGACAGAGAAAATGACAGAGAGAGAGAAAAGGACAGAGAGAGAGAAAAGAGGGACAGAGAAAAGGACAGAGAGAGAGAAAAGAGGGACAGAGAAAATGACAGAGAGAGAGAAAATGACAGAGAGAGAGAAAAGGACAGAGAGAGAGAAAAGGACAGAGAGAGAGAAAAGAGGGACAGAGAAAAGGACAGAGAGAGAGAAAATGACAGAGAGAGAGAAAAGGACAGAGAGAGAGTAAAGAGGGACAGAGATAGACTGAGAGAGAAAGAGAGAGATAGAGCAAGGGAGGCAGTGAGAGATAAAGAGGAAGGGAGGGATAGGGAGAAGGACAGAGAGAGGGAGAGGAGGAGAGCAGAGCGAGAAAATGAAAGAAGAAAAGAGAAGGTAGTTAGTCTAGATGGGGACGGCAGGTTCTGGGAGAGAGAGAAAGACAGGAAAGAGAGGCACAGAGAGAGGGAGCATGAACGGAGAGAGCAAGAAAGACGAGAGAAACACAGCCACAGACAGCACACTGGACAAACAGACAGAGGTGAGGATATTAAACAGTTTTAATTCTCTTCACTGAGACTGACACAGAGGCCACGCCTCCTTCACTGAGACTGACACAGAGGCCACGCCTCCTTCACTGAGACTGACACA
>JAKKZN010000004.1:2180103-2190736 GCA_033441825.1 Pangasius elongatus
GAGATGAAGCTAGTGGGTGCAAGTGTTGAGGATGCAGAAGATAGGGATAGGTGGAGAGTGATGATTCGCTGTGGAGAACCCTGAAGGGAAAAGCTGAAAGAAGAAGACATGTTGTGCTATTCAGACTTAGTGTATATTTTTATATCCATATATCTTATTTGTAGCTATTCCTTAATACAGTGTATCTGATATTAGACATTGTGCACAAAGTGAATATACAGATTTATAATTTTGTATTTCCTGTGTAACAGAGAGACCGCGGGCAGTACTGAGTGTATCTCCACAGAGCTGGCTGACTGAAGGAGACTCAGTGACTCTAAGCTGTGAGGTTACAAACTCCTCTACAGACTGGACATTCAGCTGGCACACAGTTCTTCCCTACAGTGGCTATACCGTGTATGGAGACTCCTATACCCTCAGCCGTACTGCTCTTAATCACACAAGAGTTTATCAATGCGTTGGAGAGAGAGGAGAACCAGCCTATTATACATATGACAGTAATCATCAGCCACTATGGATAACTGGTGAGGAAAAATAACAACACTGTGTGCTGGGAGTGTGAAATAGTATTATGTAAATGAAACATCAAATTAGCACAACCTACATTATTAACAGGCAGAATTACATCTGTGTGTAGCATGGCAGACTCAGCAAGTCATGAGGATCCATGTGACAAAGATTAATAAAACAAACATCCAAAACACAATCCAAAATTCACCCCAACACTCTGGTGAAAATCACCTCCCCTGGTGAGGAGAGAAAATGTCCAGAATCCTTGTTACACTGTGCTAATAAAAATTTTTGCTGTAAAAAAAATTTATATTCACCCTCCTGAGTGAGGAATGTTTAAGGCAGTTGAATAGCCCTAAGCACTCGTAGAGGATTATTCTCATTCAAATAGCACTGTTTAATTAAATGAGGTGTAAATGTGTTCAGTGCAAGTTATGCCATGAAAACACAATCATAATAACACATGTGAATTATAATGTTCTGTGTTTAAGGTGAATCTCCTCCAGTCTCTCTGATCATCAATCCCAGCAGAACTCAACACTTTACTAATGACTCTCTCTCACTGAGCTGTGAGGACCAGAGTAACTCTACTGGATGGACAGTGGGACAATACACACACAGTGGGACAGTGTCATATTGGTCCTCAAGCTCAGGAACTGTTACAGGATCTACAAGTAAAATCAGCTCTCTTTTGTCTCCAGCTGACACTGGTGTTTACTGGTGTGAGTCTAGCTCTGGTGACAACAGTAATCCTGTCAACATCACAGTGCATGGTGAGTCTTCATGTAGTCTGTATAAAGAAATAGTCATGTTGTAATCTTTTTTGCTGTACATGTGATTTTCTCTATTCTAGATGGTGATGTGATCCTGGAGAGTCCTGTCCATCCTGTGACTGAGGGACATCCTCTGACTCTACGTTGTTTATATCGCTACATAAAGCCCTCAAACCTCCGAGCTGATTTCTATAAAGATGGATCAGTTCTCCAGACACAGACTACAGGAGAGATGATCATCCGAACTGTCTCAAAGTCAGATGAAGGTTTCTACCACTGCAAAAATCAGAGAGGAGATTCACCGAAAAGCTGGGTCTCAGTCAGAGGTGAGAAATCATTTAAATATTAATTTAAAAACAACTGTGACTTAATGTATTGAATTCAGTATCTTTAATAATGTAATCTGTAGTGCTTAGTTTATATAGATCTGTGTAAAATATGCTTTGTGTGCAATAGTGAAAACTGATTTATTTATACTACAGATTGAACTAAAACATACAAACAGTTCAGCATGAATTAAACATTACTATAATTATTATTTAATTCAGCGTCAGGTCCATCACGTGTAGAAGCTCCATTCTCAGTACTGATGCTGATCAGTAGTGTAGTGACGGCCTCTCTGTATCTGCTGGTGACCATCATTCTGCTGGTCAAATGTTACAGAGCTCGAGGTAAGAACTCTTTCAGACTGTCTCTACATTTCACATAATGAGCATACTAGCTTAGTGCAGGAAAACATTTTTACCTTAGGAAAATTAGAAATAATTTCACTTTTTTTACTATGTAAAACCAAAAGATCCACATGAGTGTTAAAGCACTTAAAATAAGATTTAAATGTAAGTGTGTGTGACACTTCCCCTGTCTTGGGTCAGAAATGAAGAAGTGGGAGGTAGGCTAAGGACAATTCAAAAGGGCTCTTTATTTTTACTTTTCAGAGCACTAAGCACATACGGCTCTGTGCTGGTCAGTTCTCTCTCTCTCTTTCTGGCTTGTTACAGGAGATGCTGAAGGCACAAAAAAGACACATATAAGTAAACTCAGGCTAATAACACACAAATGAGAATCATTATGCATTACCTGCCAGTTCGACCCGCCTTCGACCCAGCCAATGCTTGACCACACCCCCGCTGCCACATACCCCCACCGCCCGACTCAGGCCGGGAGCCTGCATCTGTTGGCCCCCATACAAAATTGATTTCAACTGGCAGAAAGCCTGCTTGCATGTCTCCATCCACTGAACCAGATCTGGCGCCCCCTTTTTAGTGAGGTCAATCAGCAGGCTGGTGATGCCTGAAAAATTAGGTGCAAACCTTCTATAATAGCCAGCCAGCCCCAGGAACTGCCTCACTCTCTTTGTGATCTTAGGTCTCAGGCAAACTGCAATCACTGCGTTCTTATCAATTTGGGAATGCACCTGTCCATGACCCAAGTAGAAGCCCAGATACCGTACTTCCACCCACCCAATCACACACTTCAAAGATCTGTGTGTGTCAAATTTAAACGCATCAGGCTGCTCCAGTCACTGTGGGACTCCTCGATTACTCCTATGTTGAGCATAGCCTTGAGTTCCTCCTGAACCACATTTTTTGTGTTCAGGCAACTGGTATGGGTGACTTCATACAACCACACCTGGAGGAGTCTCAATGTGGTGTTCTATGAGTTCGGTGTGAGTAGAGGTGAAAACACGTTGGAAAATTCCTCCTGCAACCTGTGCTCTCTGGGACAGTGAGAGGTGGTCTCCACAGGGGACCAGGATGAAATGGGCCACATTTTTTAGACATATCTCCGGTCCCAGCTACTGCCTCTTGGGAACCACCATTGCCAGAGCCACAGGAACCGCCTCTCTCCACGGTTTCAGGAGACTGAGGTGGTATAGTTGAAGCGCATCGCCCCTATCTGTTCGCCTGACCTCATAGTCAAATTCTCCGACCTACCTTGTGATCTCAAAGAGTCCTTGCCATTTTACAAGTAATTTAGAGCTCAACATGGGTAGCAAAATGAGCACTTTATCTCCCAGTGTGAATTCCAATAGCCAAGTACCCCTATTATAGAGCTGGCGTTGATATTCTTGCGTCTGTAGCAAATTCTCCTCTGTTAAATGTCCCAATATGTGGAGTATTGCTCTCAAATCAAGAAAGTACTGAATTTCATTCTTGCTATTAGAAGGTCCCTTCTCTCAATTTTCCTTAATGACATCTAAGACGCCATGAGGCTTGCGCCCGCACAATTATTTAAATGGGGAAAACCCCATGGAGGCTTGCGGGACCTCTCATACTGCAAATAACCGGGGCTTGAGCCACCTATCCCAATTCCGTGCATCAGAGTGAATGATCTTACAAATCATAGTTTTGAGCGTTTGATTAAACTGTTTTCCCAGCCCCTCTGTTTGGTGGATGGTAAACGCTGGTGCAAATCAATTGAATCCCCAGCAATCTGTAAGGCTCACATAGTGTCAGTGACAAACATAGTGCCCTGGTCAGTCATGATCTGTTTCAAGAGATAACACAGAAGAGCACCTCCGCAAAATTACATGCTGATGTGTTGCACAGAGGAACTGCTTCTGGATATCCACCAGGACTAACACAAAGCGATAGCCTCATGAGCACCTTTCTACTGGCCTGAAGAGGTCCATCCCAATTCTTTCAAAGGGGACCTCGATTAATGGTAATGGCACAATGGTGCTTTCCTGGTGGATGGCAGATTCACCAGATTTGCGCACCACCTGTGCACATCGCCTCGAATGCCTGGCCAATAAAAATGAGCCATGAGACAGTTCAGTGATTTATCTGGCCCCAAATGCCCAGCCATAACAATTCCTGAAAGCTCTTTGGGACCAACAATTGGGTTGTTTCTTCTATTGTTTGAGTGTCCTCAAACATTATGACATCATATACAACAGCATATCTGTTTCTGTTTAGGTCTGAGGGTGAATTTACATATGACATATTTCAGTCAGTGTGACAAAGCATCTCAAAAAGTTACAATTAAATTAATTTTTTTCAAAAGTTCATTTTTACAAAAACTTTTCAGATGATTTCTATTTAAAATATAAGGAATAGGAAATTCACCAATAATAGTGCAGAAGTGTATTTCATAAGTAGATGTACTGACTTATACATCATAGCAACAGGCATTAGACAATCTATATAATTTAGGTTTTATAAGGACCCCCTAATGAATTGCTTGCAATAACTGATAAAGAATTTCTGACCTACATTTTGCAGTTACTGAAGATGACTGAATGAATGATGTTCATTTTCTAACACATCTTTTCCTGAAGCTCTGTCACTTGTCACTTCACTGTCATTCATAAGCATTAAAACAAACACCCATTAAACTGTGTTTAAGTCAAATGCAGGTTGTTGGAATAAAATTGCAATGAAACAAATGAGTTTTTAATTTCTTTAACAGCTCACACTGAAGATTTGAGACTGCAGTCATAGAGGAGTGAGCAAAGTTCATCTAAAAAACAGGATGCAGTACTGATTTCTTTAAGGTTATTTGGGAGATTTTAAAATAATACTGATTTATTACTTTATTGTCAAACTTAATAGCACAGTTTTTTTTTGGTATGGCTAGATTCGTTTAGCTTAAGCCTGTAAATTTTAAAATTAATTAAAAAAAAAGAATGTATGTGAATGTTTGATGTACATGAGGACTGAGCTGTGCTTCTTTTTAAATATCAACATTTTTACCATTGTATTTTTTTATATATATATAAAATATGCATTGATACTGGAAATGTTCGAAATAAAAAAATAATTAATTATGAAATGTGTGCTTTTATTTCTATTGCTTTTAGAATCTGTTCCTGCAGTATTATTCAGTGTAAGTAGAGAATCTCAGTGCAGTAAATGAGGAGTCAAACAGAAGTGTTATTACTCTTACTGCATGTCTACACATTAAGATAGTCAGGATTAGGGGTTTGTAACTCAATGTTGTATCTACATCAAGGTTGTATATGAGCACTAACACAGTCTGCACAATGAGGAGAACGTTTGGTACGTGTCTGCAATGCTGAACTTCACACCCTTCTTTCAAGGGAAAATTGTAGCATATTTTGTGTTTAAATAAATTAGCATTTATTCACTTTTGTTACCTAATCATTTGTGTATGGAATTTTTTAAGTCAAGTTTACATGAAAGGAATAACCTGATAACATTTCCGTAATGTGGCTTCATATTTAGCAGAGCTACAACCTGGTGACTGGATGCCATTACATTATGGTAGTAGCATAACTGAGAGAAAAACTGAGAAACCTCACTCTGTGAGCCTGTATTTTCATCTAACCTAACTGTAATGATACAGCATATGTGATAATCTTACCTTTACTTAAGTCCATAGTGTGTCTAAATTTGTTTACCATCACCCTGAGCAAAAGGTTATGTTCTGAGCCCCCAGCTCTACTCTCTCTATACACATGACTGTGTGTCCTCTCAGAGCTCCACTTCTATTGTCAAGTTTGCTGATGACACAGTGGTTATGGGCTTCATCTCCAACAGCAACAAGGCTGCCTACCTTAATGAGGTGGAGAAACTAGTAGCTTGGTGCCAGGCTAACTGTCCCTCTCTGAACGTCAGCAAAACCAAGGAGCTGGTTGTAGACTTCAGAATTCAGATTGTCTTTACTTAAAGAGTAGCATCACTAACTCTGTGCCCAGTCTCATCCCCTTCACCGGTTAAAAAAAAAACAATTACCCCATCTTGGTACAGAACTGCCAGTGTTTATTCTAGTTTTACTGTGCTTCTGGTTAAGTTTTTTTCAAAGCACAAAGTTTTGTTTTGCTATCTGGCTGCGCTGGGGGCTTGCTGATTTCAGCGTGAGATGGGGTGGCATGAAAGGGAGCTGGGGAGTGTCTATAAAATTACTGAGCAGGCCAATTCAAACACAAACAAGATTCCAGAAGATCTGTAATACATATGGCTTAAACCATTATTATTTATAATGTCCTACATTTTTTTCCAGGTTATCTGTACTAGTAAGAAATCAAAACCTCAACTGTTGCAGCTGTAACACACACCACTCCTATTTAGTCAGTAAGTCTGACTCCAGTCCAATTCCACTGAAAGCTGCCCTGTCTACCTTTACACTCATTCACTCACTCCCTGTAATGCTTTATCCTGATCAGGGTCACAGTGGATCCAGAGCCTATCCCAAGAACAATTGGGCATGAGGTGGGAATACACCCCAGATGGGGCACCATCACAGACTCATTCACACCTAGAGGCAATTTAGCAAAATCAATCCACCTCCTGAAATGTTTTCGGGAGGTGAGAGAAAAACAAAGAACCCAGAGGAAAAATTTGATTTTCAATTTGATTAACAGCATCATACACATCAAAAGGGACTCGTGGTGTTTAAACACACATTCTTTTTTCCAGAATTCAGCTGTAGCGAAAACAATTTACAGGCTGGCTCACACATGAACAATATGTATTTTTAACTGCCGAACTACACCATAGTGCACCAATAGCACCACTGTTTCCCCTTCTACTCTCATCCCAAACACAAAATGTGTTTACGAGCTCCCTTGTGGACTTCTAAAACAATATTTCTCTGCTGTCACTTCTTCTATGGAAATGTAAAGAGAAACAAGTGTTTTTCCTGGAAAGAGGAAGGAACAGGAGCAACAAGGTCTGCATCCTCTAAAAGAGAAGTTAAAGACCTTAAATATACACATCCCCTGTCTGTCTGTCTCATGACAGGAAGCACCAAGACTTTAACACACACCTCTGTTCTGTCAGTCAGTCAGTCAGTCATTAGAGAGACAGGATGGAGCTCAGTCCACTCCCTGTGATGCTCTGTGAGTAAATGTTCTCTTTGTGTCTTCATTAGAGTGAGTGGTGGGGTATAAAGTTGTTCATCTGCAGTCTGAATGTCCTGAGTGATGAGCTTATTGTGTGATTAGGACATTGTGTGTACTTCAGCATGACTGCTCAGGTGGATCAGTGGATCCATATCTGTTATGAGAAGGGTTTAGTTTGATGTGCAGCTAGTCTCACTAACTACAATAGTTCAACAGAAAAGTGTATGAATATAGCAACTTTAAAACACATGGTTTAAAATATGGCTACAAGCAATTAAGGGGGGCAAGCATTTTCTGTCCCCACTCCATAGCAAAGAAGGAAGACAGTTCAAAAGTTCTGAGGAGTTTTATTAACTTGTGAATTATAGTTCCCCCTAAAGGAAATTTAGACAAAACATATTGGAGTCCCTTAGGACAAGGTTATTTACTTCTCTACAAGGTTTGGTCAAAATATGTTACACCTTTTCTGAGACATGCCCTCATGTCCTGTTTGACCATGACACCGTCAAATTCATTCGAGAGTTATGGAAAAATCATCCATCATATCAAAAATCTGAGAAACAGCTTTTGTTCGGGTTGGTCTCGCAATGCTTTCTTCCAAATTTCACGGTTAATCGACAAAATTTGTGGTAATAGAAGCAAAAAAAAACCTGTTTTAAGTTTTTAAATTTGAGAAATTTACTATTTGAGAAATCACTAATTCCTTAGAGCAATTCAATTCAGTGTTATTTGTATAGTGTTATAATCGTCCCGACTGTTTTATAGGAGAAAAAAGACTGCTATAGGAGAAAAAAAGGGGGATCAGTTTTGCAAATTGGTTCCACTAGTTACAGTGAAACAAAGTTCTGATAAATGTCAAAAAAAAAAAACAAATGCAGTGGATATCCCTTTTCCAAAGTGTATTAAATCACCATATATTCCCAAACACTATTTTAAATGCTTCACAAATACACAAATAAATTCACACAACAAGCAGTCACAAAAGAAAATGCACAATGTCCAGAATGAATGTGCGGGGTTGTTTACGGAATGTCCAACAATGTTGATGACAATTTGAGCCAGTTTTGTAAATTAGTGCAGTTCATGATTAGATTAACAGCCTTATCTGTTGATGAGACAATAGATGTAACATAGATATCCTTGATGAGGTAGTCCTTGGGCAATTGCAATAACGCACTCAAAGGAACACCAAAGTTGTGCTTCCACTCCTCATAGTTGTTAGCATGCAACATCAGCATGAATTGGAACAAATGAAATATCCTGGTTGAGCAGCAAACCAGCTGTTTCTCAGACCAGCATTGTTTGGACAACAAAGAGAAGCCATGAGGGATTCAAACTGAATCTCTCTCTAACTCTACTACTTCCTGTCTTATGCAGAAAAAAAGGTAAGGCTACTGGTGCCACCTAGTGGTCGGGATGAACATAGCACACAAAATAAAATAAACCTTGTGACAGAAGGTAACTGTTACAGTGCTTTTAACTCATTTGCATGTATCTCAACAAGACATTCTGGTATTTTAAAATCCTTAGTTATGAGATTGTGTGATTAGGACATGTATTGAATGTTACAGTGTGAGAGTTCGTTGGTTTTATGTCTTTCTGTTCAGATTAATATGTCCATCAAGACCATAACTGACCAAATGTGTGCTGCAATGTGTTACAGCAAGTAAGCAAATATTTGCTTACTTACTGTAACACACTTAGAAGAGGAATGAGGTCATTTTTGTACACTAGATTTGTAATTACTTCGTTAATGACACATATACCGTATTTCTTTCAGATGGCTAGATTTGTCTATTAAAATTTAATCTTGCGAGTACAGTGTCTAAAATTTGCTGCTTTCAATCACACACTGAATCTACCTGATAGTCCTTGTTTCTTTTCTTCTTTTAGTACTGATCTCACTTACACAAGTGACTGATGCTCAAGGTGACTTATGTATAGTTATATTCTTATACATTTATTTGTTTGTTTATGTGTACATGTCTGATTTGAATTGGAGCTGGGAAGATTGTGATTGTACATTACCATTCAGAGTTTGTTGATTTGTTTTATCAATACAAATTTAAAAAAGTTAACAGCTGGAGGGAATGGATATTAGTTTAACTGTTTTCTTTTTTTCTCATATCAGTTTAACAAATCTTTAGTTTCACTTTGTAATAAGTAAACACAGTTATAAAATGAAAAAAGTTGTGAAATTAATTACACAATTAAAACAGTATTTAATTACACATTAAAACAGTATTTCAAATTCTATGTTTACTTAAACATTTAATTATTTTTAGTGTTGTTTGACTCTGTTTACCTCTGTACACTTGGGAATTACTTTATGTATAGTTTATTAACAACAGATTTTTTAATAGAGTGGCCTAAATCTGTGGTGTCCATAAAGCCTGATACACACGTGTTCACTTATGAGAGAGTTACTCTCAGATGTGACATACAGGGAGGAGGAGACACTGAGTGGACATACAGCTGGTATAAGAATAATCACAGACTCAACCCAGAAAGCACAACGCAGGAGTTAAGGATCTGGTTTGTAAGAGACTTTGATAGTGGTGACTACACCTGCAGAGGACAGAACAATGACTCTCAGAGCTCAGAGATCAGCGATGCTGTTACACTGACTGTATCAGGTGAGTCTGTGGCAACATCTGGAATTTTTGGATGTAGTTTTATACTTACAGTATAGTTGTGGTGAGTCAGTGTGATCAATAGTATATGGCTAAAATAAGGGAGATGGCAGTAAATCTTACCTTGTATTGCATCTGCCATTATCTGTTTCATTAGCTAATTTGAGACCTTTATAAAGCTGTGATACTTTGCTGGGTAGGACGGAAAAGAGGAGATGGAAGCGGATGGAGGAGGAGTGGTGCTATTTCTTTCCTCCATGCTTTTGCACAGCACTCTCCTCAAAATGCAACAAAAAAAAGAAACACATTCAACTTAAACACATATGCTGTCAGATAAGCTCCCTGTAGCTCAGCTTCCTCGTTCTGGCCTTTCACTGCTCCCTGAAGAAAAACACAGAATAAATAGTCACATTAATAACACATAGGTGACAGTGCTCATTCATTACCACTCATCACTCACTGACTCTGCCCTCCATTCATAAAAAACTGGCGCTCGACTATGCCTCCGCCACCACAGAGGAATTATTAAAGCTTTATTTGAGAATTCCATCATTTTAAAAGACTGAGCCTTAAAGTTGTGACCATCAGTAAAGTCATGGCAGATGCGCCTTTTCAATATTGTACTTTTTTATACTTTCAAGCAATATTTTGGTAAAACTTAACATATTAACAGTTGCATGTACGAGCTACACATGCTACTTCTGACAGGCCAGTGATCCTGACCCCTTCGGCTCCTCCCCGCTGCCTGACCCATCCTGATGCCCTACTTCTGGTTGGAGTTCTCATCGGGTGAGTTTGCTCACTGCTGCCCCATATCGACGGCCTGAAGAGCCATGTGGTTGCTGGGGATGGTGCCACCTGGGGGCTGTGGAGATGGTTTGGGGATCACGTATGGGGAGCTGTACTGTAAT
>JAKKZN010000004.1:2227388-2239616 GCA_033441825.1 Pangasius elongatus
ACACACACTCTCACACACACACTCTCACACACACACTCTCACACACACACTCTCACACACACACTCTCACACACACAGACACACTCACTCACTCAGACACACACACACGCACACACACAGACACACTCACGCACTCACAGACAGACACACGCACTCACAGACACGCACACGCACTCACAGACACGCACACACACACACGCACACACACACACACTCAGACACACACACACTCAGACACACACACACTCAGACACTGACACGCGCTCACCTAACAGCTACACGTAATGCCTAACAGAAAAACAGATCACAGATTTCTGTGAAAGCAACAGTTCTGTCTCAAAAAGAGACAGATGTGGTGCATCATCCGCTCACCACAGGTGTAAAATAAGAACACGCACGCACACACACACACATACGCACACACACAAACCTTTTCAAGATACACATCATAATATTTCGTTTTGTCAAGTGTCAGCAAAACAATAGCACCGCATTTAAACTGTCTATACAACAGTCAATAAATGTCAAATGTACAAAATGATATATTTTTATAAACGCTTTAGCAAGAGGAAAAATTAAACAACTGACACAAAAAATAAAACGAAAGCATTCATGCTACTTTTGGCCTCCTCGAAAGAAAAAAAACAGTTTTTATAAAATACAGAAAAAGGCCACTTTAAAGCAGGCAAGCTCGGAAAACGTTTCAACACGCATGCTTTGAATTCTGCTTTTAACTAAAGAGCTTCCTTAGTCTTTGTGTGGATATTCTTCTGTCTGACCTTTTCTTTCATTGTAATATTTGGCAGCATGTGAAACACTTGCTCTTGTACGAAAAGTGGTTTAAACATGCTAATACATGAAGCTGATATTATTATTATTATTATTATTATTATTACTATTATTATTATTGTCAGCCATTCAGCTAGCTGAAGTCTGTAACGGTGGAGTTGCTCGAGGGTGTTGTAGCAGTAATTATAGGGACTTTCCAGTTGATGCTAAGTTGCTTGCCAGCTAGCTACGAGCTGATGGAACGGTTTCATTCTGATTCAAAACATTTAGCGTTGTTGTGTGTGTGTGTGTGTGTGTGTGTGTGTGTGTGTGTGTGTGTGTGTGTGTGTGGGTAAACTAGAGCTGGACAATATGATGATATTATCTCAATATTGTGCTAAATAATCACATCTCACTGTTCTGAGATACTGCAGATGTAGTCAGTGTTTTTATAACAATGGGGAAACTCTGATCAGAAGCAAATGATTAGGTGTAAAATTTGTACCGTCTTTAAAAATGTTAATATTCAGCATCTTTCTGTCCACACCCTTATTTTCAGTTTGCAAGATTTGTAAATAAAGGTATTCTCAATATCAGATTTTACACTTTTTTTTTTTTTTTTTTTAAATGCAACACAATGTTTTGCTGGTTGCTTATTTATCATAACACACACAACTGAAACATCTTCATGTATCGTGATGATAGTTATATCGCCCAGCCTGGTGCAAATGTGGGATTTTCAAAACGTGTCTGTTTTTCACAACGGACATCGCGCAATTTAACACTACAGTACGTTCTGTGTGTGTGTGTGTGTGTGTGTGTGTGTGAGTGCGAGAGAGAGAAAGAGAAAAAGAGAGCAAGAGTGTATGAGAGATTACTCAAGGTGAAAGTATAATCTAAAATAAACCCTTACAAACACTGACACATACATCAGAGCAACACATATTAACCAACAGGAAGTGAAGCAGTGTGTGTGTGCGTGTGCGTGTGTGTGTGCGTGCACACACTCTTAATGTGTGTACGAATGTGTGTGTACGTGTGTTCACACAATTTGCAGGTGTGTTAGTGAACTAGAGATTAACCAAGAAAAGCACGACGAAGCAAAATACCTGCCGAGGATGTGCGAGTCTCCGGTCTCCACACACAGCCGAGAGCTGAGCGCTTCAAAGCTCGAGTTCTCCAACAGCTTCATTGCTGAACGATGAGCAAACGAAACAAGACGTGAGACGATACACACACAACGCAACACTTTCCAGCACCACACGGTATAACTGCAGTATTGAATAATAAAATAAAACAATATCATACAAGAATTAACACTGAGCAATTAAAAGAAGCTTGATTTGTGTTACACAAAAAAAAAATTAAAAAAATCACCTCCTCACAAAAACTTACAAACTAACAGAACATAAATAAAGTGGTTTTAATTATAACAGGAAAAATATATAGAACTATTTAAAAATCTTTTTAATTTTTTTCTTTATTTATGAAAAAAATCATCATCATCATGATGAAGCAATGCTGTTCTTGTATTATATTTTTATTAGACATGTGGGACAACAATATGCAAACAACATGCAAACACTGGACATAATCACACGTCCCATATGAAAATTATATTTAAAAATAGATATATACAGATGATAAAATTATTTTTTTTAAAGTTTGTTTAATTTTTTGTTTTTAAAAAGAGTCTGTTTTTTGTTAGATGTAGCTAATTTTTGCTTTTTAAGCTCATTTTAAGGGATGAACATTAACAAAACCTTTAACATTATGTACTTTTTAAATATATCAGTAATACAACTGTACAGGAAACTGTCTAGTATAACGCTATAACAGAAATTATGCTTTAAAACTGCTTTTAATTAGAAGTATTTTAATTGGAAAAAAATTTAGATTCAATTGCAACACACACCAACAAAATGTGTGCAATCATTCTCTAAACTCACATATAACATGAATTTGAGATATATTTATTATTATTATAGATATATCAGGTACATTACCTACTCAGCTACTCAGATATTTCATATATATAACTTTTCAGATTTTCCAAAAACCTAGGGTTTTATTTTAGATTTTTTGTAAAATATATAAAGCTGTATTTATACAGACTACAGATTAATACAGAGTCACTTTTTTATTCATTATTTTCTCAGATACGTCCATGACATCATCAATATTTTGGATAGTCCAAACCCTGAATAATTAGTCTGTTTATTGATTGAAGTGAATTATTTATTATTTAGAATGTGGCTGTGTTTTCAGCCTTCGAGCAGACCAGCCCTTCCTCCTCTTTAAACAAGGCCACATCCCAAAAACCTCCCTCCTCCCTGTACTAGTGCACTACAGAGGGTATAGTACTGATGGCGTCAGCACCCTACTTAGGGCACTAGGCTGGGATTGAGATTGAGATGCAGCCTCGAGTACAGCTTCCTGGTTTAAAAAACAAAAAGCTTTTTTTTTTTTTTTTTTTAACAAATTGTAATTTTAATGCAGCTTAAAGATCACATGTATTATGGCGTAATGGATAAAACATCAGATTAGACTTATTCATTATGTAATTATGTAATTGAGCAATTAAGCAGGAATCCCAATAGCTCGTTTTAAGAAGCTGGCTATGGCTATGCTAAGCACACAGACATTTGATTGATCTTACCTTGAGTTTGGTTGGAAATGCAGTAAAGCAGATGCAGGAGGTTAATGTTAAGGGGAAGTCTCGGAGTTACCCTGAAGGTTACAGTGTAAACTGCTGCAGTAAAGCGGTAACAATGTCGCCTGGGTGGTTGTTGTTGTTGTTGTTTGTTTGTTTAAAACCCAATTCGGTGTTTTTCACAATTTAACGGTCGCAGCGGACATCTTCTACTTTCTGCATGCACTCTTATAGAAAAGCTCGTTGGAAAGCTGTAGCTTTGTTCAGATAAAAGCGACATAAAATCCACAGACAGTCTCGACTCCGGCTGCAGCCTCATCCCCCTCCTGCTTTCACCGCGTCTCAGAGCCAAAAAGCGGAGACACTAATCTCCTCCACGGGACCAGAGCCGCTGATATCCACGCGACCTGATCAACAAACACTGCAGCTCCTCTCTTCTGTAAATACCGATCACGCAGATCCGAGATACACCTCGATATTTTCCAGCTTCTCTCTCCTTCTCTCTGCTATGGGCGAGGATTTTCAGCGCCTGTCCCTAAATAAAACACTCAGAACATTAATCCCGCCCACTTTCATTACACGAGAGATGATTGGCTAGCTTTTGTGTCTGTTAAACTTCCCGTTAATGTCATTGGCCAGAAATTCTCTGTATGTAAATTTCAGCTGAGAGTGATTGGTCAAAAAAATGCCCACCTCCATCCTTTGTCATTTTTTTTTGCTTATTTGTTTATTTGTTTGTATATGTGTTTTTAAATTTTGTATTAATATATAATCGCAAAATATGTGTAATATAATAGCTTATGTAATGTAATAGGCTACAAATGTAATTAAGGAAACCGTGTACCCTTGGGTATACGTGAGTGACGTCATTGCATATATATATATCTAAATACACAATTACAGCACTTAGCAGACTTTCCTGTTTCATAATAGGTTATTGTGTCAATTTTCTATCTCTATTCTCAAGCATTTCTTTATAAAAACATGCAGATGGAAAGGATATTTGCAAGAAAGGAGTTGTTGTGACTTCAGAGCTGACCTCATAGCTTCATAACACAATTTTAATGTTTTTACTTGGGTAAGAATTTTGTAGCTAGTTCATAAATCCAGCAAAACCAATAAAACACTTTTTTTTTTTTTACTAAACCTCTACCAAACTTCCAGTAACATTTGCATTTGACACTCCAAATAGACACAGTCATAAAACCTCCATCCCAAAAGACATTATATTTCTCTATATGACTATATACGTCAAATTATAAGTGTAATAAAAGAGCTTGCATGCATATGTAAGCTCAGTATAGTGTATATACTGTAGTGTGTGTGTGTGTGTGTGTGTGTGTGTGTGTGTGTTCGTGACAGACTTGACCGATTATGTAAGTCATTCCTGTCGGTCTTCACCATTCAAAGCATGTCATGACTTTTAAAAATGATTTTGATTTTATAACTTTATAGCTGTGAATATAGCATATGAATCTATGCACATGTTTATTCATATGTGTTTCAGCTGCATGGGATAGAGTCTGACAGTCTGGACCTCAAATAAATACAGTTTTGTTTTGTTTTTTTCATGTAATAGGCTATAGAACTATTACAAAACACTTGGCAAAGGTATAACAACACAGGAAAGATTTCAAAGTTACAATATTGACAGTGTTATGTTACATATGTTACAGAAGACATATTCACACATCTTGATTTAACATTAACACTGGCTTTACAGCTACACTATATGGCCAAAGCTATGTGGACACCTGACCATCACACCCATATGTGCATTCTGAACATCCCATTTCTAGATGTAGTCCTCCTTTGCTGTTACAGTAACTTCTAGTCTTCTGGGAAGGCTTTCCATTAGATTTTAGAAGTGACTGTAGGGATGTGTTCATTCAGCCACAAGAGCATTAGTGAGGTCAGGCGCTGATGTTGGGTGAGGAGGTCTGAGGTGCACTTTGCATTCCAGTTCATTCCAATGGTGTTCAGTGGGGTTGAGGTCAGGGCCCTGTGAAGGTTATTTGAGTTCTTCCACTGCAACCTTGGCAAACCATGTCTTCATGGAGCTTGCTTTGTGCACAGGAGCATCATTATGCTGGAACAGGTTTGGGCCTCTTAGTTCCAGTGAAGGGAAAGTGAAACGCTACAGCACACAGAGACGTTCTATACAATTGTGAACTTCCCAATTTGTGGCAACGGTTTAGGGAAGGCCCACATATGGATGTAATGGTCAGGTGTCAATAAACTTTTGTCTATATAGTGTAGATACAGCTAATAAAAGTGAGACGGAAGAGTGTGCCTAGTGTGCAAATATCTCCAGCCAACAGTGGTGCTGTGGTTAAAAACTGATACTGATAAGGTGCTCAGTGGTTAAGGCTCTGGGTTCATGGTTCATGCCCAAGCACAGACAAGCTGCCATTGTTGGGCCCTTAACCCTATCTGCCATATCTGTCATGGCTGACCCTGTACTTTGACCCCAACTTCCTAACAAGCCAGGATAGGCAAACATAATTTCACTGTACTGTAAAGTACATGAGACAAATAAAGGTGTCTGCTGATACTGATGAAGAAGACAGGGAACTTATCAAATGCAATAAGATTTTATCTCTACGTTAACACCTCCAAAGGTGACCAATATTCTAGGCGTGTGTTATATAGTGTACATAGTGTTTAAAACCCCAGGAACAGCAGTGATGTAGCTGATCCATCAATCCAGAGTACATGTGTATAAATACAGTGTACAACATGTAATGAAACTCTTACCTGCCCATTCTCCTGCATCAACATCACAACAGTAGACACAAACATACCTACAAAACATATCTACAAACATATCTACATAATTTAACTTTGTCAATAGCCAAATATTTATGAACTTGACTGTAGTGCCAAAGTGACTATGTTATTATTAGCCATTTGTTTTGTTAAAAACTAGCATTTTGTTATTAAAAAAAAAAAAAAATAATAATGTGTGTGTGTTTTTTCATGTTTGTCACGTCATTGCTAGCTTCGGCCACAAAATGGCTGACAAGAACTAGCTTACTCATCAGCCCTAGCATATCACATGACCATGACACATGCCTCAGTGATCACTCACACCTGTTTCTTGTTGCACCTAATTAGCACCCCTATTTAAGTTCTGGTTTCTGTGTTTCTAAGTTAAGTGTTTGTTGTTTGTAGGGTTGATCACGACTCTAATACTCACAGTATCGACACAAACACGGACAATAACCAAACAATCAAGTACAAATATAGAACAAAAGTTCATGTTTGAGTTAATAAAGAAACCATATGAAACCAAAAATGCCTGACAGTACTATACTAACCTCCCCAGTAGGGTTTATATACTGTTCCTACTTAGTCCCTGATCTAGTGAAACTGTATGAGGATGTATTTGTTGATGGAGGCTTTAAAGCACTTCTGTGAGGGTGTCTACCAAATGCCATAAATATAAGATGGACAGATGGACCTGGACCTGAGCCATGTACCAGAAGAGAGAAAAGTGTGTAAGCAGGGTGACCAGAGGCCTTCATGATGTAGCCTGCCTTTGTTAGACAGTGTGTGGTGTAAATGTCCTGTATCACTAGGACCACAGTGCTTATGATCCTCTCCCCTGCTTTCACCACCATGTTGAATGCTTTACAATCATGGGTTGTGGAATTGCTGTATCAGGATGTTTTACACTTTCGATTGTTGGCACTATGGCCCACCTATATTAAAAAAAAATCTCCAGGATTGTGGTTCACATGTAGGCTTTCCTCAGACATCTGAGGAAATAGAGGTGTTGATGAGCGTACTTTACAGTGTGTTGTGTCCAAGTGAGGGTTAAACCAATGAATCAGAAGCTGCTGTACTGAGAAAGAAACGGGTGGGTTTATTTTAGACGAGTCACCAGTGGGATATAGCCAGGGAAAGGAAACTTACTGACCCGTCTCCCTTCCCGAAATATATTGTAATTGTATAAAATGGCCTATAGTTGATGGTAGGTTTGTTTGCGTGATTAAAATGTACAATGAGTGTCACCCATCTGGTAAACCACTGTACACAAACTCCATTTAATGCAATTACACCACAGTGCTGTTGAATTCGAGTCAAATCTGATTGATCAGAAGGAGTTGATTAATTTCCTATAACAGCAGCTCATACAGTAGTGCAGCTGCAAATCACAGGTTTACATTATAGTAACACCTCGTTTACAGGGACTTGTATGATGGATGATCTACGTTATCTAAGGCCAGTGCACATGATAAAAGCTTGGGGTGTGTCTCAATCAGATCCCTAGGTTGTGAATCAGTATCGTATACGTGAGCTGCCGGGACAATTCTTGGGACCGATTGATGTGCAACCCAGTGACTACTGAGTTAAAGGCCTCTGTATTGATGTATGAGGTGTTGTAAAATGTCACCATTGGCATTTATCAACAGCAGGCAGGGCTGATATCTTACTGACATTACGTGTCATATAAATTTGCTATCTTAATCACACATTCCTGTCATGATACTTCAAGCAGAATCGTAAGCTAGGTAGTGGATTTAAAAATATATATATATTAAACACTTAAAAGTCATTAGACTCAAACAAACTATATATAGGACGTCAAATACAGTTGAAAATCGCTAACGCAAGTAATCAGTTAAGAGCTACAATGATAACAAGCTATGTAAATTTGTAGATGAAGTTGGCTGAGAGTTCGTTCCCCTTTTTTATGATGCCATTTCCAGTAAATAAACATAGTGAGCATCAATGGTCCCTGGTTTTTGCGGTGCATTGTGGGATTTTTTTAGGGAGCGAATGTTCCAGTGCACTGGAAGGATTTTGCGATTGAGACAGCCCTTAAAATGTCTGATTCCGTAATCAGCGTCCTGACTACTGAACTAGGGAGCTGATTGAGACGTACCTGTAGTACTGAACACAGAAAAGCATAATCATTGAAATGGTGAAGTTTTCTGTGAGGATGTGTTTATTTAACATTTGTGAAAGGAGTTTCCATTGTCAATGCTTGGTATGTTTGTAAGGGTCAGAGGGTTTTCCGCCATGGGAAAGTCTTCAGGACAAGAGGAGTTTACGCTTTGCCGTTTCTCAGTAACATGACAAGCTGTGCTTTATTTTAATCTTATTAACTTCGACACTCAACACTCATTAATAAATAAAAATTGTAATTGATGAATTGCTGTGGTGTAAAAGCAATAATAAAACACTTCAGGCCTTGCGTTACAGGAAAATCACACACATAAACACAGTCATAACTTCCAGCCTCACTTTTCTGCCCTGTTTTAATCCTTTTAGAAAATAAAATAATAAAAGAAACCCATCTACTTCATGCAAAAAAAACGTTTTGATCTCCAAACACCTGGACTGAACTGAGGTCTGAATGTGCTGACCTGCGGTTGGCGCGACGCCACAGAAAATCCCCCTAGACCGATCATGTTACATCGCGCATGCGCGGAGGTCGTGCGCATGCGCAGTGCGGCCGGATCAGCCAGTGACGGGGTGGTTGGTGTATTTGTAATGACACATTTTGAAAGCACATGAACATAGTAACCAAGTTCGAGCTGGAGCTGAAGTGAAACTGGATACTTTATTGCTTGCCTGCCTTCCTTCTTTTCTTTCTTTCTGCTCAGGAGGAAAGTTGTTAGGATAATGAGAGAGTTGTTTTTTGTAACGCGAGTGTGGTTATGTAACAACAACAACAAAATAACAGTGTTTGAAAGGGAAACGGCGGTGGAATGAGAAGTTATCGACGGTGACGGTGGAATGTCGCAGAGCTCCGGAGCTCCGCAGCCGCCCCCGGGTCCTCCGCCCTCCGCCTTCACCTCCACCTCCTCCTCCTCCTACTCCTTCTGCTCCTCTCTGCCCGGGCTGGAGGCCTCGGCGGCGGCGGCGGGATGCAGCACCGTGCTGATGTCAGTCAGAGTGTCAGCGAGTCACTCCGGGATCCGGCCGCTGTGCCTCCCCGGCTGCGGGGATGAAGCTCTGCGGCTTCAGCTCAGCATGGACCCGGGGAAGGCGGGGGAATTCCGGCTGGCCCTGAGACACAGCAGCGGAACTAACGCGGTAAAAAAAAAAACACAGATCCTTTCATCAAACACCATCTCTCCGTTCACAGGCGACTTTAAAACACTCTCGCGCGCGCTCACTGCGTGGATCTTAATTTTTTATTATTTTTTTTTAAATTTCCGCTCGGACCACTCAGTGTCACGTGATCACCGTGTCATTGTTTACAAGTTAACGACAGCCACTACAATAATCACCGACCTGGAAATAACTCAGTCAACTTTAGCTGTTTGTTATAACTCCAGTGCTGCCAACAGTTTTTATTTTTTTGAAAGCAAAAGTAGTTAAACATGTAAACAAACAAAATAAAGTGGCTAGTGGCGTGTTCATAAGTTGAAAACTCTGACGTCACCACAGTCTGATCACATTTGCATATCAAGAGTGATAAAGTGCTCAGAGCAGAAGAGTGTCACATTAACACAGCAGAGTAGGTTAGGAAAACAATGCTTCTTCTCCTTGGTTTTATTTTATTTTATTTTATTTTATACCAAAAACAAAAAAGCACTGTTAGACTTTTTAAAAAAAATTGTAAATACCTGTGCTCTCACTCACACCCAAACTTTTCTGTCAAGCTTATTTAAAAAAAAAAACCTGAATAGTGAGCCTCGATAATCGTACCTGTATTTGCTGTAAAGTTTTGATGTTCTTGTCTCAGGTTTTTATTTTATTGTTTTTACTGTCATCTATATAGCTTACTTACATTGCAGCGAAATGTCGTTTCAGTACAATATACACCTGACAGTAAAGTAAATACAAGTGGCAGTACAGAAAATACACGTGACAGAACAATATACACGTGGTAGTAAAGTAAATACAAGTGGCAGTACAGAAAATACACGTGACAGTAAAGTAAATACACGTGACGGAACAATATACACGTGGTAGTAAAGTAAATATAAGTGGCAGTACAGAAAATGCATGTGACAGTACAATATACGTGGCAGTACAATATACACGTGGCAGCACAGAAAATACATGTGACAGTACAGTGCATACACGTGACAGTACAATATACACGTGCCAGTACAGAAAATACACGTGCCAGTACAGAAAATACACGTGGCAGTACAGTAAATTCACGTGGCAGTGCAGAAGATACACGTGCCAGTACAGAAAATACATGTGAAAGTACAGTGAATACACGTGGCAGTACAGAAAATACACGTGGCAGTACAGTGAATACACGTGGCAGTACAGCAAATACACGTGGCAGTACAGAGAATAGACGTGGCAGTACAGAGAATACACGTGGCAGTACAGTGAATACACGTGACAGTACAGAAGATACATGTGACAGTATAATATACACATTAGAGTACAGTAAATACACACAAGAGTACAGTAACTACATGTGACAGTGCAATATACAATGAGGGTATAGTAAAAACACGTGGCAGTACAGAAAATACACGTGACAGTACAATATACACATGAGAGTACAGTGAATACACTGAACATGGACTGTAAACTGTAAAACATTAGGTATGGTAGTTGTTTGTTTACATCCTTAATGTACATGTAAATATACAAAGGAACAACAACAGTTCTTAAGGTCCAGTCATGTACCTTTGAGACTATTTGATATTTAAAAAAAAATGACCTTTTCGCCCTTGCTAGTTTGTGCCCCTAGTAATGATGACTCATCAGAATCAACCACCTAAAACCTTTTTGTTTTACCTTAATAGCTTATTAAAATGCAATGACATTAAACATCTTCTGGGTTTGGATTACATCATCAGGCACCATGCAGGTGTGAAAAAATACATCTAATAAATAAAATCTGTTCAGACCAAAGATCAGCCTCACATTCAGAAATGTAGGTTTGAATGCAGACTGTAGCTTTTATTTATGAACAGAACAGATGTTTATTAAAAGAGAACAGGATGTAGATTTATATAGAAATGTGTCTTGAATAGAATAGAGTGCAGCCTTTGTGTAAGCACTAACCCACACGACGCCAGGGAGATGTGATGTGATGTGATGTGATTACCACCCTGAAGTATAACAGCACGGACTGCAGTGTGATATGCTGCTTATACTGCAGAGATTTTCCAACAGCTATTGTGTGTGATTTATTAATTAATGACGTGTCGTGCGTTTTAACGATTTACAGTTAGCTTTAATGTTGTGGAACGTCCAAGAGACATTAGTTCCCGTTATTACTTGCGTTATAGCTGCGTCATTCCCTCACCAGCATCTCTCTCTCTCTCTCTCAGCACTGGCACTGGAGACTCCTTCCAGAAATGTTAACTAAACATCTCCTTACAAAAATCATCACCACATCAACGATTATACATCTTACTTTGTCAAACAACAATTAGTAATAGTCTTAGATTATGTGGAGTGTCTGGCATCCAAGTCAACAAAACAATAACGCATTAGAACAAGGACTTTTAATATAAACCTGTCATTAACGTTACAGCCGGAATTGTCATTAAAAATAATACACACCTTCTGACCAATCAGATTTGAGAGAGACGTTATGCAGGGGTTCAGTTGAGTTTGTTAACACTCATTATCTGTGTATCGCCACAAAATGATAAAACTTGCAAAAAAAAAAAAAAAAAATCCCTGAAGAGCTCAACTGAGTCAACATTACAGACTTATTGTGTTAATGATTAGTGTTTTATTCAGCACACTCGCAGCTGAGTTATAAATATTTTCTGTGTTTATCTTGTATGATTTTTTTTTTAATAACCAAGAGAAGACAAAATGTGCACTCAGGCTGTTGAACTGAACACTAAGTCGGTTATGCTGAT
>JAKKZN010000004.1:2252094-2263235 GCA_033441825.1 Pangasius elongatus
AGTCTGTCTTCCTCTTTATTTTCGTGCCTATTTCCTCTCTAATTCTGAGCTCCCTTTTCTTTCTTTCCCTCAATAATCCCATCTCAAAATCACCGACCAGAGTAGCGTGGCGCCGCTTTGTTACCTGGCACAGATCTATGTCCGCATGCGGAGTGAAGCAATCAGAGGGCTTATAAAGAGGCGTGGCCAGGTGCTGCGTGTTTATGCTGATTACCCTCCTGAGATATCCGTGTTATAAAAGCCCGTGCGGGTGGCCACGGATCTGCCTTAGAAGGCAGCTGCCGCGTTACAGTAAAATAGTGAAGTGTATATAAGGGTGCACGCTGCTGTTTATATGGAAATCACTTTACGTGTAATGATAGGGTACTTTTACACTCAGGCAGCTGTTGATACAGTTTCACGATTATTTTTGCTTCTTTGGACTTTTGAATATAATTTGGCCATTAGAATGGTGTGAATTCATCCCAGTATGGTTTTGTGTGAGAATCCTGTACTGGAAAACATTACAAATCAGAATAGATGCACCGTCTCGCTTGAAAAAAGAAAAAAAAAACAAATACTTTATTTTTACTTCACAGTGCTAATTCTCTTTATGTTTTCTTTTATTGTTATTGTATGCAACAGACTCTGGTGAAGTCTGGCGAGGCGATGCACTGTCCTCAGTGTGGAATCATCGTGCAGAAGAAGGAAGGCTGTGATTGGCTGCGCTGCACTGTGTGTCACACAGAGATCTGCTGGGTCACCAGAGGGCCACGCTGGGGCCCTGGGGTACAGAACCAAACACTCACCTGCTTAGAAACTCCAAAACACCTAATTCATGTGTCCATGTAATCTGTATAAACATCCACTAACTACACCTCATTCTGTAATTCATTTTATAATTCCAGCAGTGAGGCTGAATTCAGTTCTATTTAATTCAGTTCAACAGCTTCCTGAACAGTAGAATCCTGAAGAGCTTCCTGCTCACTATATGACCCTCGTTTGTTGCTATAATAAGCTCCACTCTTCTGGGAAGGCTTTCCACTAGATGTTGGAGCGTGGCTGTGGGGATTTGTGTTCATTCAGCTACAAGAGCATTAGTGAGGTCAGGTGCTGATGTTGGTGAGGAGGTCTGGGGTGCAGTCGGCGTTCCAGTTCATCCCAGAGGTGTTCAGTGGGGTTGAGTTCAGGGCTCTGTGCAGGACACTCGAGTTCTTCTACTCCAGCCTTCACACACCATGTCTTCATGGAGCTCGTCTTTGTGCACAGGGGCATCGTCATGCTGCAACAAGCTTGAGCCTCTTAGTTCCAGTGAAGGGAAATCTTAATTTTACAACAAAGACATTTTATACAATTGTGTGCTTCCAGCTTTGTAGAAACAATTTGGGAAAGAACTAAATATGGGTGAGATTGTCATGTAAAAAATATTTTTAAATAAAAAAAGAGGCTCCAAGAAGTGACTTTTCTACATTTAAAAATGAATATGAATCAGTGAAATCTTCATGTGATGATCATCTGATTTTGCTTTTTCTCATAGGGTCCTGGAGACACGAGTGGAGGTTGCCGCTGTAATGTGAATAAACAGAGATGCCACCCAAAATGTCAGAACTGCCACTGAGAGAGAGAGAGAGAGCGAGCGAGCATGAGTGTGAGCGAACCCGTCCCCTGGCTGAAAACCAATAACAGCCTTAAAAAAAGACTGAAAGCAAAAACCAAAGCTGAATATCATTAACTTTCATGAATCATTATTAAGTTAATAATATTGGACAAAATGCACTTTTTATGTCTTACTCCGAGCATTGATATTACACAGGTAAAAATATTAATATACTCAAGTGCCTTATTTTATAAACCCAACTGTTTTTCAGGGTGCTACATTTTCACATGGATTTTTATAGATCCTTTATAACTCCTGTGTGTTTAACTGTTTTTCTTAACAATTTTATTTAATACTGATAAAACACCATAAACTATTATTCTTAGAGTTTTAATGGTAAAGACAAAGCATGAATTTTGCAAAATTCTAAAACTCCACCGCTTCAGTGACAGCTACAGTGACAGTTTTACTCGACTGAGAATGACTGTTCAGTGCCTTATGTTGGAGGTTTTGTCTTGAATGAAAACATTCTTATATGACCTTTTGTATAATTTATTTTACATTTCAAGCTATCACTGATCTGAAAACAAACAATAAATATTTCCACATGAAAAACTGAAAATGATGATGATGCTTTGAACAAGCTTTTCAGAAAGAGGTCATTATTGTTACCAGTGGTGTTGCTTGGATATATGTTTTGAACCCAGCCCTGAATACTTTTCACCATGGAAAAATCTGTAGTATTAATGTAGAAACTTTAGTTGAGCTGCAGTGAAATGAAGGGGGAATAATAAATATTCAAGCAGTTGTAGACTGGCAGAGAGCCACCCTCTCCAAGCATCCATTGTGAACATCAGTACATCCTTGTAATCAGGAATGTAATCCACAGAGTGGGGATACCAGATGAGATCTTGACAGATCAAGGGACAAACTTTACATCACGGCTGATGGGACAGTTAACTGGGCATCACTGTGATTAAGACCAGCCCATACCACCTGCAGACTGACAGACTAGTGGAGAGTTTTAATCAGATGCTCAGGAATATACTTCTGCAAGTTTGTATCAGATACAGGAAAGGACTGGGACAAGTGATTACCATGTGTTTGCATACAGGGAGGTGCTGCAAGCATCAACAGGCTTTTCTCCTTTCAAGCTCCTATATGGTTGGCAGGTCCAAGGGCTGCTGGATCTCCTAAGGAAGAATTGTGAGACCCCTTTTTCAGAGAAGACACCAAAGTCTGAGAGGGGTATCATCCAGTATGTCCTGGAGATGAGGGAGTTCCTCAAGAAGTACAGAAAGAAGTCCAGAGAGAACCTGCTGTATGCACACAAAGCACAAAAGACCTGGTATGACCAACATACCCAATCCCGAGAGCTTCAGCCAGGACAGAAGGTACTTCTGCTGAGGAAGTGGTAGCTCAGTGGTTAAGATGTCGCTCTGCATAAGTGCATCTGCAAAATGCCATAAATGTAAATGCTGTTACCAACATCAGCAAACAAGTTACTGACTAAGTAGCAAGGACTGTACACAGTTATCTGCAAATGAGGCAGGTGACGTATGAGATATGTCACCCTGATAAAGGCAAGAAGAAGCAAACATACCATATCAACCTGCTTAAGGAGTGGAAGGAGCCACCCAGCAAACTCAAAACAGTGCTGCTGATTCAGAAGGTGGGGAATGACCAGGAAGAGGACCTGGAACCAGAGTGCAGAGGCAGCCAGCAGACTTTGACTTGAAGCATTTGGAGGATTCCAAACAGTCCTTCTTTTTGGCCTTCCATCAGAGGCCTGGATGGACCAACCTTGTACACCATTCCATCCATCTTCACGACACCACACTATCACAGCCTTATAGAATACCTGAGAGGCTGGTAGCACCTCTGAAGGCAGAGATTGAGACAGTGCAAGAGCTGGAAGTAGCTGAAGCCACTGCGAGTGAATCTAGTAGCCCAATTGTCATTGTCCTGAAGAAAGATAGACACCTGCACATCTGCATTGACTTTCGCAAGTTAAAGTTTGATGCCTACTTGATGAGTGAGTTGCTAGAGAGGATTGGCCAGACCCAGTATATCACAACACTGGATCTCTGCAAGGGTTACTGGCAGGTGCCCCTTGAGGAGGCCTCCAGACCCTACATGGTGTACTTGACTCTGCTGGGGCTATTCCTATTCATTGTCCTTCCCTTTGGGTTACATGGGGCACCTGCCACCTTCCAGAGGTTGATAGACTCTCCCCCCAGGGCTGTGAGGGATAGTCTTCAGCATATATTGATGATGTGGTGATCCATAGTCCTGCCTGCGAGGACCATCTCGAACACTTGAGGCAGACCCTGGGGAACATCCAAGATGCTAGCCTGACATTGAATGTGGCAAAATGTGAGTGGGCGAAGCGGGAGATCTACCTCAGTTATCACTTGGGGAATGGAGAACTGAGACCCCAAGTGGGTAAGGTGGAGGCAATATGTCACAGCCCAAGAATGAAGATGAAGATGGAGATCAGATCCTTCTTGGGATTGGTGGGATGGTATCGGTGCTTTATTCCAAACTTTGTGTCCATTACCATCCCACTGACCAAACTTTTGAGTTAGCCCACTAAGAACCCAATCCAGTAGACTGAGGCTTATGTGACAGCATTCAACACACTGAAGCAGAAAATGTGTTCCAGCCCGGTCCTAAAGAGTCCAGACTTCATTAAACATTCCTGAGTAGGAAGTCGGATATATCAAAGCAAGTAGAGGTTAAAAAGTATGTAGAGCAGAATTACTACTCAATTATTACAATATTTACTGATGTTTCTAAAGATCCAGAAACTGGTTGAGCTGCAGCAGCTGTGTATATTCTACATTTTCAAATTAAATTTGCAAATCTGATAAAGTAGGAGTATTCTCAACAGAGATGGTAGGAATTTTGTTAGCTATTCGATGGGTGGAGGATAATCAACCTTCAAGTGTGGTGATCTGCTCAGACTCTTTCTGCATTATCATGCCTATTAACTGGTAGATCTTCCAGACAAGATATTCTGTATGAAACACTATTAAGTTTGTTTAGATTTAAAAACTTGGGTATAAGTATATTCCTTCTTTGGGTCCCAGCACATGTGGGGATGGATGGAAATGAGGGCGTAGACCATCTGGCAAAGGAGGCTCTGAAATTTTCTAATATAGAGATAAATATCCCATTAAGTAAAACAGAAGTCAAGGCTTTAATTGGAATGGCTATAAGTCTATGAATTTCAGTAAGTGTGGATCAGCAGAAACTGGTGAGCATGTTCTGTTACACTGTAATGCTTTTGAAAGAGAAAGGACATATCTGCTGGAAGAATGTAGAGAAATGGGAATAGGAAATTTATCACTTAACAACCTACTACATAATGGTTCAGATAAGTATAAAATATATAATACATTCTTGACATGTCTAAAGAAAGTAGGACTGTTTAATAGGATTTACAGAGTTATTAATTAATTAATTAATTTTTTTCATGCTGCATGCCATGTTTCTGACTTGTTTGTATATTGGCTTGAACAATATTCTCTTGTGTAAAACTTGTTACTTAGATAGTTCGAGAGGAGAATTTGGTAGTATTGAAATGTATTGTTTGGGTGTTTGTTACCCTGGCTGGAAAGGGGTTAGTGCCTTTTTGTTGATTGTGTCTTTTTTCTGGTTTTGGATTAGGTACAGAGATGGTAGTAAATTGTAGTTACTTTTTGTTTGTTTTTCTTTGTTTAGGGACAGTAGGTTTTGAGGTAGAGCTAGTGGTGTGTTTTGTTTATTGTTTTGGCATTTACTTACCCCTGGAGTGATGGCCTGGTTGTTTGTCATGTGGTGACTACTATTTATTACATATCTCTGTTAATATACTTATTTGAAGCAAATCTGTTGTGTGAGTTGTTTGTGTTTTCTCTTCTCCCCTCACTCACCCTGTGTCCTTCATACCCTAGACTGACATGTAACAATTGGAGGCATGTCCTAACTTTTGCATTGTTTGGGTTCTTGTTTTGTTGGTTGCCTTTCTTTGGTGGGAGTGATTGTGGGTGTGTAATACTTGTGTACGGTTCAATATGGAGTTTTGTTTCGAGAAGTTTATGTCTCCATCCGTTTCAGGGTTTGAATAATGCAGGAAAGCTGACTTGTTGGTGGCTGAGTTTTACAATATCTCATTGTCATGCTTAGCTCGGTAAGAAGAATTGAGAGATATCATAATTGAAACTATGTGAAGACCGTCGGTTGCCGGTGCCCCATGATATAGGGAGTGCTGCATTATCACATGTATCATTACAGTTTTTTTAATGAACATACAGGTTCACAAAGTGAGGTTTCACAGTTTTCTCTCAATTAGGCTAATACCACAATGTAATTGAGTAGCCACGGAAGTTTTATCAGGCTATTCCTTTCATGTAAAATTGACTCGAGTTTCCATACACAAATGATATGCTACAAAAGTGAATAAATGGTAATTTATTTAAACACTAAATATGTTACAAATTTCCCTTGGAAGAAGTGTGTGAATTTCAGCATTGCAGGCTTGTAATAAAAGTTCTCCTCATTGTGTAGACTGTATTAATACTCAACAACATTGATTTACAGATCCCTAATCCTGACTATCTTAATCCCTCTGCCAGGACTGGGAAGAAATGCACTCATGAGGAAGATGTGAAGAAAATCCTACAGAAACAGCTGGTCTTTATTTGGGGTTAATCAGAATAACTTCATTGATGACAGCTGTAAGATAATTACTTTTGAACATGAAATTGAATGTGATTGGTTCATTCTGAACACCAATTATAAAAGGGTGGGCACACTTACACAACCAGGTTATTGTAACTTTTTTATTTTTCCTGGTTTTTCCCTAAAATGTTTCTGATTGTTTTCACTTAATTTTTCTACATTGTAATTTCACACTGAGGGTGAAAATGATTTATCTTGGTTTCATGTTTTACATCACAAAAGCCTGCCATTGTAACAGGGGTGTATGGATTTTTAAATCCAGTGTACATTACTGCAACCAGCTTAATAAATTTAATGAATTGATGATGCATTTACAATAACACCACTGGACACTTAACCCACAGTTAAACAGAGATGAATTTCACATTAGAAAACATGCCAAACAACGTGACATTTATTTTAAAGAAAGAAAGTACAATTTTTAGGCAAAACATTTCCCAAAAAATGGATTATATTTAAAAATTGTACTATATACTCTCCAAAATTAGACAAAAAGTATTTGGACACTCAACAGTGGCTTCATGAAAGATTACAGTTACAGTGATTTAATATTCAGTTTGCCATTCTTTGTTTCACAGAACTGCTTGATAACGTCTCAGCATGGAATCAACCAGTTTCTGTAACAGTTGTGGTGGACGTTTCCTCCAAATTTCATCCAGAGAGACTTTCAGTTTATCCACACTAGAGTATTCACAATTTGTCTACTCCATTTCATCCCATAGATGCTCTGTAGGCTTTAGGCCAGGTCTCTGGGAAGTGATCTTTCAAAATGTGCTGGTATGCCTTATTATCCTGCTGAAAAATCCACTTCTATCACTTGAATAATTTCTGTGCTGATTTCTGCAGGTTTGTATCCATAATGCCTCTGTACACTTCTGAATTCATGATGCCACCAGTGAACACAAGCTCCCTAACACCACTGTAGGAAAAACAGCCACAGCCACCTCCATTCTTTATAGTACCCTTAATGCAGTTTGGTTGGAATTCTTCTCCTGGCTTTCTCCACACAAACACTCTACCATCAGATCCAAGCAAGTTAAATTTGGACTCATCTGAAAATAAGACAGTTCTCCAGAAGCTTTCTCTGCATGTTCTTTTGTTCTTTTGCTCTCTTATTCTTAAGGCTGATGAATAGTTTCTGCCACATTACTCTCCCTCTGTTCACATTGATCCTGTTTTGAATAGTTTGTGTTCTTGTTGCTCCGGTAATTCTCATTGATGTCTGAAGCAATCCTTGCTGCTGTTTCTCGCCTGTTTTTCTTGATTTACTCACAATTATCCTGCCCAGTCTGCTGGCTTCCTTTATGTTGTCTTTTTTCATGCACAAGTCCTTCATCTTTGAAATTTTTCTTTTTACAATATTACTGTGGAGGAAGGAAGATTTAGTTTTTTGCTGAACTGACGACCAACAATCAATTTTTTGGGGAAATATTTTCCTTGAAGTGTGCTTGTGGTATCATTCTTTCTGTAACTACAATTAAAGTTCACATAGCTGAAAAGAAAAGCAAAACAAAATATACAAAATCTCAGCTCCAGACTGCTCTAAACAATGCACACATAATGTTTATCAGTAATGGTGAATGCAGAAGCACAGCTAAATCCTCACATACTGCATCCATATATTAGCTTGACCAACATCTTTTTTCTTTCTTCTTCTTCCTTTAAACATTTTTAAGACTATTTTATTTATTCAGTTTACTCACTATTTTGCATTAGCAACATTTGCAGGCTTTAGCTAAACAAATTCAATCAGTATAACAAATCTGTCTGTAAGATACTGTGCTTTTAACAGCATGATATTATAACAGCAAATCAGTACAATCCCTAATAAGCCTTAAAGAAAACAGCACTGCAAACTCTTTTGATAGATGAACTTTGCTCATGCCTCTATGACTGCATTCCTGATTCTGTCTTCATCAGTGTGAGCTGTTAAATAAATTAAAAAAATATTTGTCTCATTCCAGGTGTTTATGGCAGAAAAGCAACCAACCTGCACAGTCTAAAGGGTGTTTGTTTTAAGTGACAGAGCTTCAGGAAAAGATTTGTTAGAAAATAGACCTAATTCATTCAGTCATCTTCAGTAACTGCAAAATGTAAGTCTGTGATTTTTACATATATATAATCAGTATATATAAAACCATTTATTATTTTTCATTAATTTACATTATTGGTGAATAAAATTTTACTCCGCTACATAGAGATGTATTCCTGTTTGTGTCCACTATATTTATCATCCACTTTGTTAATTTAGTTAATAAACAATATATATTCAACAGAAATAATTTGACACAATGACAGTATTTTTTTAACTAGTAAAATTAAATGCCATTTTTGAGATGCTTTGATACACTGAATGCAGCTCCTTTCACATGTAAATTCACCCTCAGACCTCAGCAGAAACAGATATGCTGTTTTTTTTATATCATATAATACTTAAATCTTACTGTAAGTGCATTTTAGAACAAGTGCTTTAACACTCAAGTGTGGATTTTTTGCTTATAAAATTGTAATACTGAATCAAATTATTTGTATTAAAAAAAAAAATCAAAGTTACAACATAAAACATGAAACACAGAGATATACTGAAAGAGTTCTTACCTCGAGCTCTGTAACATTTGACCAGCAGAATGATGGTCACCAGCAGATACGGAGAGGCCGTCACTACACTACTGATCAGCATCAGCACTGAGAATGGAGCTTCTACACGTGATGGATCTGATGCTGAATAAAATAATAATTAGAATAACACTTTATTCATGCTGAACTGTTTTTATGTTTTAGCTCAATCTGTAGTACAAATAAATCGGTTTTCACTAGTACACACAGACAGCACATGCACAAGTAACATAATTTACACAGACTTACATAAATTAAGCACGATAGGTTATATTATGTAAAGATACTGAGTTTAACACATTTAGATTTAAATGATTTTTCACCTCTGACTGAGAGCCAGCTTTTCAGTGACTCTCCTCTCTCTGGGTGTTTACAGTGGTAGAAACCTTCATCTGACTTTGAGACAGTTCGGATGATCATCTCTCCTGTAGTCTGTGTCTGGAGAACTGATCCATCTTTATAGAAATCAGCTCGGAGGTTTGAGTTGCGATATAAACAGCATAGAGTCAGAGGATGTCCCTCAGTCACAGGATGGACAGGACTCTCCAGGATCACATCACCATCTAGAACAGAGAAAATCAAATCATTTTAAATCCCTAGTCATTTTTATTGTGAAGGGCTCCTAGCCATTCTCTACTGTTGATGACCCTTGCTTTAGAGAGTTTGTGGGAAAACCGGACCGCACATACACTCTCCCTACCCAGCAGATTGTTAAAACAATGGTGAATAAAATATGCAGAAGGAAAGGAAAAAGCCAAGAGTGAAACAGAGAGGGCAGACAGTGTAAGCCTTACAGCAGATGTGGACCTCCATTAATATAGATGCTTATCTTACCATTATAATGATAAGGCTGACAAGCTATCCCCCATCCTTTTAGGAGTGCAGCCATTTCCCCAAAGTCACACAGCTGACAATATACACTATATGGCCAAAAGTTTGTGGACACCTGACCATCACACCCATATGTGCCTCTTCCCCAAACTGTTGCCAAAAGGTGGAAGCACACAATTGTAAAGAATGTCTCTGTATGATGTAGAATTACAATTTCCCTTTACTGAAATTAAGAGGCCCAAACCTGTTCCAGCATGACAATGCCCCTGTGCACAATGTGAGCGCCCTGATGACATGGTTTGCCAAAGTTGAGTGGAAGAAGCCCACAGAGCCCTGACCTCAACCCCACTGAACACTTTTGCGATGAACTGACTGTGTACTGGTTGAAAGCTGCAGAGGCTAACACTACTATTTGATTTCACTGTGAACTCATTAGTATGTTTTGTGATGTTGAATTGGAAGAAAACTCTTTAGTTAAGGAGTGTAAAACTAGAATTGTGTTGAGATGCATTACTGCCTCATTCAGTGCTTTATGTGATGCCCACTAATGTGTGCCCACATTGTGAATATAAATATTTGGTTTTATGTGGTTTATTTTTCTATACTTCCTATTCTAAGTACGTACCTTGTTTTTTTAAGATCTATTGATGTACATGCAGTTACACACTTTCGACAGTAGAGGGGACACAATGAGACCAGTTTGCTTATGCATTGCGTGGGATTTTCCTCATAACTGAGGAGAATTCAGCAAAGGCGAGCCACAGTTCCTGTGTCATCCTTTTGTTCTCCACTTTTTCAGGTGGGTAACATGTTTAAAACTTAACAGAAGTTGCTGTAATGTGCTAGTGAATATTCAGAGACACTTTTGGCGTTAGTGTGGAGAGGAGTGACGGGGTAGTTTGTTCACGAGAGTTAGCANTTCAGGTGGGTAACATGTTTAAAACTTTACAGAAGTTGCTGTAATGGGCTAGTGAATATTCAGAGACACTTTTGGCGATAGTGTGGAGAGGCGTGACGGGGTAGTTTGTTCACGAGAGTTAGCAAATGTAGCGCGATACCGCGCTAATGTTAGCAAGAAGCTACTTAAATGAGGCTAGTGTAAGCCACGCTTCTCCGCTTCGAGTTAAAGCACGATATCTGGCTCCATTTATTTAATTGTGTTGAGCTCTATCTAAATGTAAAAATTAAGTTAAAATGTGCTAGTTACAAGGGTTAAAATAATCTAGCCATGAGGGTCACAGTCCAGTGACTTCTGTGCCGGTCCCAAGCCCGGATAATAGTGATGGGTCGTTCTTGAGCGATTCGTTCATTTTGAAAATCTTTAATGTGACTCGGGAAGAACGAGTCGTCTCGGGGAGTGATTCGTTCAGTCGCGCATGCGCAACATCCCATA
>JAKKZN010000004.1:2314096-2326590 GCA_033441825.1 Pangasius elongatus
TCGAACCCACGACCTTCGGGTTCACCTTCGGGTTACAAGTCCGACTCTCAGACCATTAGGCCACGACTGCCCCCAAAAACAGCAAGGCCTATTCTACTGTTTTTGCTATACATTTAAGACATCTGGGTTTGGGATCAAAAGATGAATATGAGATGATAGACCAGAGTTTACTTAAATAAAGCCTACACCATCATTTCCTCATATTTACCTCTAGATGTGTTAAACAACTTAGAAAATGGCACGTTTTGTTTGAACCCAGAATTTGAAAGAATTTGGATCTGCTCATGATCCAAAACACAGAAGCTTTTCAGTCAGTGTCATGGCTTAGGCTTGCATGGCTGCTTCTGGAATGGGCTCACTAATCTTTACTGATGATGTAACTCATGATGATAGCAGCAGAATGATTTCAGAAGTCTACAGAAAAAACTTGTCTTCCAATTTACAGAGAAATTAATCCAATTTAATTGGGAGAAGCATCATCATGCAGCTAGACAATGACCAAAAACACACTGCCAACACAACAAAGGGCTTCATCAGTGGGAAAAAGTGGAAGGTTTTAGAGTGGCGAAGTCAATCACCAGTTGAGCAACATTTCACCTCCTGAAGAGGAGACTGAATGGAGAAACCCCCCAAAACAAACAATAACTGAAAGAAGCTACAGTACAAGCCTGGAAAAGTTTGGTGATGTCAGTGAGTTACTGGATTGATGCAGTTTTTGCAAGCAAGGGCTACGCAGTCAAATATTAAGTGTCATTTACTTTAAGACATTTGTTCCTATATTTTTGCTTACCTAAAAATCGGGTGGTCTGCCACCAAATACCATGGTGCCATGGCGGTCTGCTATGTTTTAAGTTGTTTAACACATCTAGATGTAAATATGCAGAAATGAAAGCTGAAATTCTGATCTATTGTCTCATAGTCATCTTGCCAGCTCAAACCCAAATGTCTTCAATGTGCATTGAAAACAATGGAATTGGCCTTGCCATTCCAATACCTTCAGTGGGGACTGTATGCCTGGAGGAAGACCTAAAGGGATCCTATGTACAGTTGAATGAAAGCCAGTGTGGAAATGTAGTTGAGCAATAAGAGGGTAATGATAGTCTGCAACAAGGGGGAGCATGACCAGGTCATATATGCCTGCAGGCAGGGAATAGCCTTCCTCAGCTTTGGATGCATGCTTCTATCTATCAGCAGTGGCATAGGAATGTCCCTCTCATAGGTGGATCTCAAACATGAGATGAAGAAAGAGAACTTGTTAAAGCACACCACAGATTCTTGCTGATGAAGCTGATGCAGTTACAAGAACTTACCAATCTCTGGAAGCTTTTTCATCTCCTCATTGAGAGACTCCTGAAGCTGACCTAGAGCTCTCTTCAGTGTCTCCATATTCAGATGAGAATTATTTCTGACATTATTCCAATTGCTGCTGTGTAAAGGTCCATGCAGAAACGGGTAAATCTACAGTAAAAAGAGAGGAGAAATCCCTCAGTATGGGGACTGCAGTTCTGTCATGTGCTGCATTTATTTATATATTATATTATTGAGAAACGGAGCATCTCTAACCTGTAGAAACTTGAGGTGATCCTGTGTATGTAAGACCTGCTCCATCTCATTGTTTTTCTTCTTTAGTTCAATTATCTCCTGCTCCAGCTCTCTAATGGCCTGTTCTGCTTGTGTCTCTGTTTCTTTCTGCTTTTCTTCCATCGCCTTAAGCAGTTCAACCTGGCTTCTCTCAATACAGTGCATCAGAGCACTGTACATCTTCATGCTTTCTGTTTTCTCCTTGTCTGTGTGTTTCTAATATGGGACACAGGAATATATATACAGTTTGTGTGTATGTAAAAAAATAATGCTAGTTAGTAGTCACTGAGAAATTTTAGAGACTTAGTTTTGACTCACTTTACTGAGTTCTATAGACTGATTGAGCTCCTCAATCTTTTCTTGTCGGTTCTGGATCATCTTCTGAACATGTTTCTGTGTCTCCACGAGGTAATCCTAATACAATGATATCACAAATTAGAATTGATTAATTTCAGAATATTAAAAAAAAAAAACAGTTTCTTGTATGATATAAATGTCTCACCTTCTTCTCTTGACTCTCCTCCTCCATAGGAACAGTGTTGTGATTCTTGTGGTCTCCCAAAATACAGAAATTACACACACACATCTGGTCGTCTCTACAGAACATCTCCAGGGGTCTCTCATGTTTCTGGCAGATGTAGTCCTCCAGGTTCTCCACAGGGTCAATCAGTTTGTGTTTTTTTAATTTCGCTGTAGTTTTATGAGGCATCAGATGAGTAATACAAAAAGAAACCCCGCAGTCCAGACAGGACCTTAGAGCCTCAAGCTTTTCCTTAGTGCAGGTGTCACACAGAACCCCTTTAGGTTTTAGGTACAAAGGTTGATCTGCAGCGCCGCTCGATTTCACCTGAACTGATATCTTAAACTGAGCACTCAGTTCAGAAATAAAAGTATTTACACGGAGCTCAGGTCTTTTGGGGAAATCTGCTGTGCACATTGGACACTGGTAACGTGAACTGCTGTCCCAGAACTCTTTGAGACAGATCATACAGAAGTTGTGTCCACATGGAGTAGAGACTGGATCGGTGAACACATCCAGACAGATGGAGCACTGGAGCTGCTCTTCATATAAGAGATTGCTAGAGGAAGCCATAACTAACACAGGAGACAAAGATATTATTTTAGAAGAGTGTAAACATCCCCAATTTGCTGATTTTACTCAGGTATTAAATAGAAACATATTCTAACTTTTTACAGAAATATGTAAATGATGTTAAAAATAGGTCTACTTAATGAAATGTAAGCAGGTTAAAACAAATAGCATTCACAGAACCTCTCCTAAACCTGTTTCTCTATGTACTTGTCACAGGGTATACATTCTCCAGATGGGATAGCCTCACCACTCCCATTTAAAAAGTCAGTTTTTTAAATAAATTACAAAAAAAAACTAAGTGTTGGAACATTTTAATCAGATTGAGTAAAACACAACACAAGTGTTACAGTCAGTATTAGAAAGGTGCTGAACAGGTTGTTCCAGCAACATGCAATCAAAGAAAAGAATCTATTTTACCTCTTTTCCCCCCGACCCTTTTTCCCCCTTTTTCTTGCTCTCTCAGAATTTACCTTCAGCAGATTTAGTCTCTTGGATAAAAAAACTGTAGGTGCCTTAACATGGAGGTGGTGTCATTATGAAGGCATCTGTATTCTGGTAAAAACTAGTTATGCACTTAGTGGTTGCTTAACCTGAGTGAAGTCATGAGTCCACTCCCAGTGTTTTTGTTTTTTTTGTTTTTTCTTTTGAAACAATATTTTTTTTTTCCACCAGATGGCAGTCATCCCTGTACAATGACCCATAATACATGTCTCCAGATCATCTTAGGAATGTGATGATTCAAGTGATGGTTGTGACAATTATGAGAAAATGAGATCTATGAGTCAGAAGGGTGGTTCTTTACACATTGTTTGCCCAGTAAATCGGTCTGATGGCATTGTGCATGTGCAGCACAGGAATGAGGTGTGATTAAAAACCATAACAGGTAAACAGGTTTCCATAAAAGGTAAAAAGGTGATAGTTACATAGGGTTCAAGCCCCAGCACCACCAAGCTGCCACTGTTGGACCCTTAAGCACGGACCTTGACCTTCCCTGCTCTAGGGAGGCTGTATTATGGCTGACCCTTGCTTCCTAACAAGCTGGGATATACAAAGAACAGATTTCACTGTGCTATAATGTATATGTGACAAATAGTCTTCTTCTTTTCCAGTGATACCTGCTGCAGGTTGCAACTTGTAATTCCCCACCTCAATTCAGTAATTGCCACAGAAAATGCCCCCTCAACTTGAAATTTCAACTCGTCAACTTTGTCTAGTGAGCTACCAGTCAACTACAAGTTCCTTCCCTGTTTATGAAGTTATGTCAAATCAGCATGTCTGTGCACACTATGAACAGTGTGAAGTTCCCCTTCTCTAATTTTAAATTAGTTTAGAGCAGTATTGGCTTTAGATCAGTTAATATACAGACACAGTACTTGGTTAAACCTATAACACTCAACCTTCAAAGTGCTGTTTTGAGAAGGTAATCATCAACCTTAGAACTGTCACTTATATATGTAAGATTAGATGGCTAGCTTGTTGCTAATGCTACTTGCTATTGTCCACTGTTGTTTCTATGCTGCAATTTCAGTCCAAAATGTTGCATGAATGTTTGAAGGTCACTATAGGGGGGCAGTCGTGGCCTAATGGTTCGAGAGTCGGGCTTGTAACCCGAAGGTGAACCCGAAGGTCGTGGGTTCAAGTCTCGGCAGGGACTGTAGGTGGGGGGAGTGAATGACCAGCATTCTCTACCACCCTCAATACCACGACTGAGGTGAGATCCCCCAACTGCTCCCCGGGTGCCGCAGCTAAAATGGCTGCCCACTGCTCCGGGTGTGTGTTCACGGGTGTGTGTNGATGGGTTAAATGCAGAGCACAAATTCCGAGTATGGGTCACCACACTTGGCCACAAAGTCACTTCACTTCACTTATAGTAAAACTCAGGCCTGTAACTGTAAAAGTGCGGTTAAAGTAGCTTTGACAGAGCAAACACCTGGCATGTCAAACATGGCAAAGGTCCCCCCTTTTCATCCTAATCTCGGGTTACTGTCTGTGTGGAGTTTTGCATGTTCTCCCGATTTCCTTCAAACTCCCAAAACATACATAGGTGTGAATTTTCTCCCAGAAATAAACTCCAGATCCACTGCAACCCTGACCGAAATAAAGCACTTACTGAAGTGTTTGTACCTAAATTAATCCCCTAACTAGTCCATATTATACTAACACTGGACAGCAGTTAGCGGGATAGGAGAGAGGCTCCTGGAAACTCAGGATCCATCATGGATCAGGGGTAACCTTACCTTTGAGAGTATTGGATGGCTGATCTCGCCTGGAACGCCCTGAGGCTGGCTTTTAAAAGTTGCCCCTAAACCTTGCTCAGTGCTTCCGCTTAAAGCCCTTTTGTGTTTTATATCTGTAGACCAAATGAGGTAGCAGTGATATTGCAAAATTCTGCCCTAGTACTCAGCTGTGCATTCTGCTTGTGGTACATTTCACTGATTTGGTTGTCTGGTCTTTGAGTGTGTTACTTTAGTTGTTCAAGTTGTTACTTTGGACATTTTTTTTTGTGCTCTTAATGGCATTTTATGTTCAGTAATGGTAGTTCTGTTGTCAAAGCCATGGTGCTTTAAAGTGTGCTTGGATTAGTGTTCAGGGCACAACTAAGTTCAAGCAGCTGTTCAAGATTATTTTTTAAGTTTGAATACAAATACCTCTACCAGGCTTGCTAGCTGTCTCAGTGGTCCTACATGCTTCATAGCAGTATTAAGGAACCCTGGCGACCCAGAAGATTTTTAACCCACTGCATTCTGGTCTTAAAAACAGACCTGCTAAGACCAGTGTCCAGCTGTGTGTGTGTTTTGAACTGAAAGATGAAAGTGTTGGTGGGGTTAACATAAGAATATGCTGTTTGCCCTCTTCAGAAGGTTGATAGCTCTGGGATATAAGCCATTCCTCCTCAGTTCTGCAGTGCAAGCATTGGTACAGCTGTAATGCCTTCCAGAGGGCAGGAGAGTGAAGAGGTGGTAGCAGGTGTGTGTTGGAGATGGCAGTTGCTCTGCAGAGGCAGTGGGTGCTGTAGATGTCCTCAAGACCAGGCAGCAGGGCTCCAATGTTTATTTGAGCACTGCTGAAAGAGGTCATTCCTCTCTACAGCAGTGCAGCTGGTGCACCATATTGAAATACAGTAGGTGAGTATGCTCTTGATGCTCCAGCATTAGAAGGTGGTGAGGAGGTGCTTGCTGAGGTTATTTTTCTTGAGTGACCTCAGAAAGCAAAGTCTGTTGCAGACTGTTGTGTCATAATTATCAGTGCTGTGGTGCTGTTTGTCCATGACACTTGTAGACACCCATGACAGTGGCACTCAGGAAGAGACAGGAGTCAGAGCTAGAGGTAGCACAGCTGAAGATGTTGAGGTTCTCTTTGAGAGTGACGAGGTTGGACAGGATTTGGAACGAGTACATCAGAGGGACAGCTCATGTTGGACGTTTGGGGGACAAAGTTNAGGAAGGCCAAAGAGGAGGTATATGGAGGTAATAAATGAGGATATGAAGCTAGTGGGTGCAAGTGCTGAGGATGCAGGAGATAGGGATAGGTGGAGAGTGATGATTCGCTGTGGCGACCCATGAAGGGAAAAGCCAGAAGAAGAAGAAGAAGAAGAAGAAGAAGAAGATATACATGAAAATCTTTAGCCTGTTCTGAAGCAATAATTAAGTATGAAAAAAAATATATAATTTTTTAAAATTAATTTTTAGAAAAAAAATTTCAGTAAAGCTCCAGTCCCTGATGTGGTACAGTACCTGGCTGGATCCTCCATCAAAACTGTCTGGCAGGAAATCAAGGTGCCTCACAGTCCGCACTTCTTGTGGCATCTGTATTATTCTTAAGAGCTGTCGACTGTCCAACCTCCACAAATGAATAAGGTTTGAGCGCCCAGCTGCAGCCAGTGTCTTTCCATCTCTGCAAAGATACATCATGTGTTATACTTCTCCATCTAAGAGTTTCAAGATTTTCTTAAAGTTTTATTGTTATTCTATGCATTATATCATTACTCGTTAAACTTCTATTGTGTTAATGGAATTCACTTGTTTCTGTCTTTCGAAAGCACCAAGACTGAGGTTACTGAATATAGGTAATCTGCAGGCTTTCTGCTAGGCATAGTGTGATGTTAGATTTCATCTTTTTATACATGAACAATACTACACTCAGTCTGTGAGAGACCTCAATGCCTTAACACCAGCATATGAACAAACCTAGGATAGGCCATGATAAAATGCAAAATATGAATATATAAATATGTAAATGTTGTGAGGATAGAAGAATAGCAAGTCAGTTTATATCCAAGACTCCCCCTTGATTCAGTGGATAATTTCACCTGAACATGGTAGATTTGTACCCAAGAATTACTGCTGTAATCATAAACACTGTCCTGTGCTCATAATAGGACTTTTATTCACAATCTGCTCAATCTGGACATCCTTTCAACACATTTAGTACTGTTTGACTTTATAAAGATCTTTACTCCATTCTATATCACAGTGCTGTTGAATGCTCAAATCTGATTGGTCAGAAGATGTGCATTATTTTCGTATTACAGCACAAGTAGTTCTGGCAGTAACATGAACATTAGGTTAATATTAATGCACTAGTTCTAATATATTATTGTTTCTATAGTAACAGCTCATACACTGGGACTTGTATGCCGCATGCTCCAAATAATCAATGACTAATAATAAACGAATTTAAAAATGTGTTGTTTTTTAAACAAAGTAATTCTTCTAATCGTTGATGTGGTGAAGTTAGGAGACGCTTATTTAACATATGAACGCTTATGAAAGGAGTCTTGGTTGTAAGCACTCTCAGTCTCAATTACGTTGTCCTTTTTTCTCAGTAAAATAACAGCCTGTGCTTTTTTGTGTGTGTGCATGTGTGCGTATACGCGTGTGTAAGTGAGACAGAGAGAGGGATAGAGAGAGAAAGAAAAAGAGAGATAGAGACAGGTGAGGGAATGACTTATAGCTATAACGTAGGCAGAACAGAAACCAACTTGTCTCTCGGATGACTTGTCCGTTATAAAAAAAATAACGCACTTCAGGGTGAGCTGCTCGCCCTCGACGTGTGCCACATGCCGCATCACTACTCACCTGGCGTGCGTTACTTTTGTATAACAGCACAGTTTGTCATTTGTTATTCCTTATATTATCCCACTATTGGGTGTAACCCAGAAGAGTCACCTCTAGCTTGCTCATTAGGAATCAAAATCTATATGTGGATTTCTTTAAAATTTTATTACACACAATTTAACAAATGAGTCTACTATTTGAATAATGTTTGGTGGGGGTCAATGAAATTTATTTTAACAGTTATAATAAATTCCCTGGCTGCAAAAAAAGAAAGGTTCTGATCTACATCATCAGATATGCCATTTCATCAACCTTTTTTTTTCTTTGCATTCTCCTGTCATTAGTCTGGCAAAACGCTCAGATTAGGCACTTTCCAAATCTTTGGCATTCCTATTTAAAATTTTCACCTAACAGTTAGATGGAAATCTCACATGATCATGACAATCTGCCAATAAAGGTTTATTTTTGACAATATTAATTCTCCTACTGTGTGACAGCAAATGCCTTGTAGTGTATCCGGGGTCCATCCTGTGGAACTGGTAGCTGATATTTGCAAAACAGCGTGTCACTTTCCCAAGCAAAGATAGAGTCGTCAGTAAAACAGCTCAGAATGGTGTTGCCCAGTGGGAGAAAAAACACCTAAACAATAAACAATACAACAATAATGCACAAACAAATAAGAAAAACTCACTATACATATAAGAATGGGTATAGTGTATGCTGTATGATATGACACTGTACATGACTTTTTTTTTTTTTACAAGGTTTATATTAATGCACTTGTTCTAACCATTATAGTTTTTATAGTAACAACTTGCATGATCAAAAGTTATACACCATGTGTAACCATTTATATAGTGAAGACATTTATGTAGCATTTTTGGAAGGTGTCTCCAGGGTCAGTGCTTTGTAACAGTCAGCAGTAAAGCTGCAACTACGGTGTCAAAAGGAAAGTATTGAGGACAATAGGCTTTGTGGATCAGTATCATGACAAGCTGCACTTATTTTTTCTGTGTCTTTTTTAACTTCAAGAGAGACAGATGATAGTGAGGAAACGACTGCATGTAGCACTTTATAGCTGTTATAATGTAAGCAGTAACAGGAACCATGTTTTCGACATTCCACAACATTAAATGTAACTATAAATGCATAAAGGATACAACCTCTCAGTCTATAATAAATGAATTGTTTGCGCTAGCATAAAACATGTTTATTATAACATAGTTATTTCAAACTAATCAACTTTTGGATAGTAACAGTAGTTTCATTTTGTGTTGAGTTGCATCCTGTCAATTACTATTCCTATAATTCTATTCTATAATTCTATTTATTCATTTAAAATAATAATGTATTACAGAAATAAAATAGCAGGATTTCGCAGGAAAGATAAACAGCCAAACTTTGCTGCACAGTAAACATGTCAGTTTAACTCTCACTGTAGCAACTACTGTGAACAAGTGTGTATAGTTCAATCTAACTGAAACTCCTTCTTTTTTTTTTTTTAACCATCCCTCAACAGCAAGTGCTCCAGCTTATCAGCTTTCATAATCATGCTGAACTTTAAAAAGTCTCTGTGATACAAATCTGAACAATTATTTTAAAAAATGATTTAAAATGTTTACGTTTGGGGCTATCAAGGGGCACAACAGAAACGCATACACCCTATCATCCAGGTCTGAATCCTGACAATTTTACAACCATCCATGGCTGGGAGTCCAAGACACCAAAATTAGACTTGGGCTCTAGGTGGGAGGGATGGCATACACTCTCTCCCCTAACAATCCCGGCGACACTACCCAATCACGGGCTAAGAGCTAATCTACGAGCTCATGCATGTGGAAGGGGAGGATAGCACTTTCCTCTGAGTATGTTACGCCACCCCCTGACACAGCAGGAGCAGCAGTTTGAAAAGATGCTGTTAGAGGTTTCATGTGCCTTGGAGGAAGCACATGTTAGCCTTCTCCCTGCCTCCCTTGTATGATAGGGGAGAGCTGGCTGGTGGGAAAGAATTAGCCAAGAATAAATAGGGAAATAGGCAAATAACAAAAAAAATAAATAAAATCAGGAGGGGGAAAAAACAAAACAAAAAAAGTTTACATTCTTTCTGGAAGCCAAGTAATGCTGCATTACTGCATTAATTTAGCATTTTGTTCCACTTTAGTGAAAATCTGAAAAATAAAAACTGACCCAAACAGAACCAAAGGGTTAGAAAGCTGTGGTCAGACCTTTTGTATTCCCACAGAGTGGCGCACATTGAGTTTCCTCTTCCTCTGAAACGTGTCCAAGTCCCAGAGCTGAGCCGTGTCCGAGGAGGTGCTGATAGCATAGCGGCCTGAACCATGGACTGACAGAGAAGACACGGCACCCTCGTGACCCCTCATCCAGCTCACTAACTGTTTGGTCTCTGAAACACAGAAACTATTACATCTATGAGGCACTTCGGCAAAAGTCATCACCTAATACAGAGACAACAACAATAGTTACATACAGTACTTTTCTCAGACAAGAATACAAACCTTTGCGCTATATGCCATATAACATTATGCTAGGTAAAACTCATGTTAAAAAGAAGAAATGGTGCACAGTAGCTACACATAATTCTTTTTATACAACACGATCTGTCGAATTCGCAAATCTGATTGGTCAGAAGCAGTTTTCTTTCACAGCATGGTTCTGGCAGTAGTGCTGTCTGTAATTCAAATCATGGGTTTATATTAATCGCTCATTCTAATATGTCTGATGTGTTTATAGCTGCTATAACACAAGTGATAACAGGAACTAAGCTGTTCTGAGGCTGTGACATGATGTGTATGACATGAAGTTCAATAAAATATCAGAGGCAAATTGTTGAAGTATAAGAGGAGTAAAACCCTTCAGGGTGGTAAAAGTAACATCCCATCGTTGATAGTCTTCCTATAAAAACATGCCCGTAAATGTTTTATTCCATACATAATGTTGCAAAAATAAATAAATAAAAATTAAAAATATGCCAAGGAGCTGATTTATAGCCACAATAATATCTGAAGAGGTGAAGAGGGCATGGGGAGTGTTCCAGTACTGCTTAAAACCATGTTTTTACACGTGGTTTGAAAGCTGTGAGAAAGTACCTTTGTCGTAGCACTTGATGGAATAATCAGAAAGGGCAACCAGATACTCTGTCGTTCTGCGCAGGTTGAAAGCCAGGGCTGTGCATGCTTGTCCTGTTTTCTGTACCAGTTTAAATCTGTTAAATGACAGTCAGTATGAGATGGGTGCCACCAAAGTGACAAGAACTGTTTTGATTGATTTTTTTGTTTCAATTTTACATACCTGTTTCTGCTAATATCAAATACATAGATATTCCCATGGTGATCACCAGCAAGAAATGCCTCTCCAGTAGTGTCAAATGCCACCTGGAGGAAACGAACTGTCTTACTTTGGTAGCCAGCTGCGCTGCGAATTATCGTCAGCAGCATCCTGATGGTGGGAACAATAGTGAAAAACACTTTTAGCTGCTTTGTAGTTGGTGCCGTATTCAGATGTATTCAGATGCTTTATATGAACCAGCCCATCCAACACTGCAACAGTATACTGACTGTTCAACTGTGCCAGTCGTAAAGATACAATAAGAGATGCCATGTACTAAAATGATTAAGATTTGGAATAAAGGCAATGGAATGAAGGCAATTAATGTGAACCTTGACTGATATTAATTGCCATGACTCACTGCAAATGAATATAGAGATTACATTGTCAAGGTTAAATAGCTTTTCATTTCCATCTCACACACAAGTTCAAAGAAAACAATCCAAAATAAACCCATAAATTAAAAGGTGCAATAGTACAAAAATACTTTTTATTCCTTACTTGCATCATAAATAATCTGGACGATACATAGAACATTATTAAAAAAAATGGTTTAAAGCAGAAGTGTATTAGGTGGCTGAGAAAACCCGTTTGAAAAACTGACATCTGGTCTGGAATTCTTGTCTGTGTTTGGATGGGAATCCTGTCAGGCATTTTATAGACACTCCACAGGCCACTGTAGATCCTGGTGGGCTCATGGAGTAAAAAAAAAAATATTCAAATGTCAATTCCACCTACCTCACCCTTAGAGATCTAATCATTAAAAAAAATTACTAATTTTAGCTAATGCACCTTTAAGATAAATAAGAATACCCATTCAATCAGGACAAAAGAAATGGCGCTCTACAACAGGAGTTAGTGTGTGTGATAGCCAACACCCTGCAGTCACTGAGCAGCATTAGTGGAAGATTTAGTGCACACTTCTGTTGTCATTTTGTTGTTTTCAGCTCTTTATGAGCTCCACCTTTTATGTAAATTGCTGTGAACATGCTTAGCAATTTATAGACAATTTATGTTCATAACTTCTGCTGTGAGTAAAAAGACATTCGTGATTAATTAAACTTCTGTAAATCTGGCTGGAGTTTTTACAAGTTCAGTTTGGCTTACAAAAACCTATTTATCTTGGTTTCATTTTTTTCCCCATCACCAAAACTTGCCATTTTAACAGGGGTGTGCAGACTTTTTATATCCACTGTATAGCTATGCTAAAGTGCAAGAAGCACAGTACATTGTTTTGCAGTTCTATAGAGTGTTATAGTTATGTGTACAGTATTATCCACAGATGAGTTAGTTACAGTTGCCGTATTGTGTCCCGTGCAGATAATACATAGATGTATTATTTTGACCCATCCTGATGCCCTACTTCTGGTTGGAGTTCTCATCGGTTGAGTTCGCTCGCTGCTGCTGGGGCCCCATAT
>JAKKZN010000004.1:2326690-2338235 GCA_033441825.1 Pangasius elongatus
TGCCTAGAGAGGCATAAAAACACTCAGGAAAAAAATCTTGACTGAGGTTCTCATAATTCATGCATGAAAGGGTTAAATGTGCTTTTTTCACATGTATGACATGGTTTTATTTAACACCTACTCACATAATGTCACGTTTACTTGAATTCACTTGGGCACGTCATGTTAAAATGTACTTTCACACATTTTGTGCATGATCACATTACAAACATGAAGTGTATCTGTTTTTTCTGTATTGTAATACTCACAAAAATATCATATACACATGACAGTAACCCAAACAATTAAAAAAAAGCACCTGAGGAGAAAAAAAAATTGATCAAGACAAACCTCATAAAGCTAAAAATAAACTTACACCAGCACTGACTCTTAGGAACGGACTGAAGGAAGTATGAGTACTAAGTAACAGTGTTGTCTTCAACATGCTATCTAATTGTAGAAAACATTTTTGTGTTCGGAAAATGAAACATGAACAAGTTTCACACATTAACCAGTAGCGGTGGGAGAATGATATATATCTGCGGGGTCAAATACATTTTAGGTAACAAGCCACATTATACTTAGTCCAATGTCAAGAGGGCCAAACCAAGCACGCACACATACACTATATAGAGTTTGAATAAACATTTACAAATTATAAAATCTTAAAAAGTTGTACAAATTTTGCATAAATGTATAAATATTCACACCCCTAAAACTCCTAAATTAATTCTTTTGGAAATATACATGGTTACAGCATAAAAGTTTTAGCTTGCTAATGAACAACTACACAATAGCACATTTTACTCACCGAGTCCCTGAGTTTATTGCCCTCTAGTGGAAAAACAGAGACTTTTTTCTTTTTTCACAATTTTAATCTTTCAGTTCAATTACAGTCCACGAGATGAATTCTACGAAAAATCAAAATTCATTTGTTGGGTTGGATTAGAACCTGTATTTGGCCACTCCTGTCCCAAGGGCCATGTATACAGTATAAAGTAGTGACTTTAGACTGGATTACATGACCATTTGCTACAAGAATTAAAAAAAAAAAAAAAAAAAAAAAAAACTTTAAAATATAATAATAACCTTTATTTAACCAGGTAAGTCAATTGAGAACCAGTTCTCATTTACAATAACCACCTGGCATATTACATTGGTGTAAGCTTAACACCACGGAGATTCTATGGAAAAATTATTTTATATAATAGTCTGAACAGGTGTGATGATCAGTGGTGCTGAGTTTTTACCTCCATTATTAAGAGAAGGGCTGAAGAATGGATAAATTTTTCCATTAAAAGTTTGACCGGTGAAAGAGTAGATAAGAGACTTGGCATCAACATTATAGAAGGAGATCAGACCCTGCTCATAATCCACAAACACCCCCACCTTCTGAGGAGCCTGTTTCAAGGAGAGGGGAACAGGAGGAGAGTCACAAGCCTTATATTCAGTACTATTCCTTAGACATAACACCCAGTATCCATTCTCAGTGCTGTATTTAATCTCCCCCTTCCTACTAACAGACTCTCTGGCTACTCCTATATCCCACTTAGGCTTCCCTCGGATCTGCACCTCATAGTAAAACCTCCCTGAAGAAAATCCTTCCTTTCCCAGTATGCAAGGACAATGATCGAATCGCTTCTCATTATCAGGAAGTTTTTGTCTCAAATCTCCATGTCTCACTTGTTTCCCATCATCAGATAGGACCAGAGCAGGATTTCCTGTGTCGGGATCCAAAGTCACATCCACTGAGAGAAAAAGACAATTTCAACATTAAAGAATGTTATATAATTAAAAGAAAAAATTGTCATGTGAAAGAGGCCACACACCTGCATGCTGCCGAATTCTCTTCAGCTCTGTTTGAAAAACATTAAAAGACATTACTTTCTGTACAATATGAATTTTTGCCTGTGAAGATCAGGATTGTTAGACAATTAGAAAAATAAATATGTACGTGTTATAGTTACATAGCCATTGTAGTCCTTATTATCCAGAGCAACTTAAAGAAGCATTTTGTAGTCTTAACTGAGTCTCTGTCCTCATGCTAGCACAAATAGGCCATGGTAGGCAAGCATCAGTGTTTCAGGAAAAGAAAAAAACTATTTTGATTAAAGCTAAAATTAATCATGAAATCATGTGAAAATTGGCTATTGGCTTATTAATTCTATTCATTTTAATGATACATTATAGTGCTCCTAATAATAGACATTGTCACAAAGCATATTTACAGAAATCTGAGTAGATTTAAATCCCTAATGGCCAAGCCAGAGGCAACAGTGGCAAGGAAAAACCTCCTGAAAAGGCAAGAGAAAGAAACATTGAGAGGAACCAGACGCAAAGTGGAATCCATCCGCCTATGGGAGACACCTGATAGTGGGATCATAGCGCCACAATTTGGCTAACTATTTACAATTTGGTACATATTCCCCTGTTGCTGCCATCCATGTACACACCAAATCTCATAGCATCAGGCCATTCTCAATGGTAAATACTGGTCGCTAAATTTTCGTTGGATGTGGCAACGGTGTTTGTTGACTAATACTCTAATTAGTCAGGTAAACATTTATACTCTGAACTGAGATTTGTCAAAAGACTCTGGAGATGATACATAGCAACTTTCCTTAGAATCAGATTGACAGTATAGTTCAACATAATCCTTACAGCAGTTTTGTTTGGCTGAAGCCTGGGGCAATACATGAACATGACACTTTAGCACCACCATCTGGCCACTACAGTACTCTCACATGCCTCAGTGTGGTCTCTCTCTGGCACACAGATGTTGACAAGTTGAATTATGTGTATTGCAAATTTTACTCTTGAAAAATCTTCCCAAACCCCACAATATGTTTTACTGATCAGGTAGTTAACAGTACTTACTAATCTCAGGAACCTTTTCCATTTCCTCATTAAGAGATTTCTGAAGCTGAGACAGAGCTCTCCTCAGAGCATCCACATTGAGATAAGAGTCACTTCTGACATCAGCCCAGTCCTTGGTGTGTAGAGGGCTGCACAGTGATGGGTAAGTCTACAGTACAGCAGGAGAGAGGAGAAATCCCTCAGCATGGGGACTGCTGTCCTGTCATGTGTTGCATTGCTATTAAGAAACAGAGGGACTCTGACCTGTAGGAGGTGGAGGTGATCCTCAGTGTGTGAGAGCTGCTCCAGCTCAGTGTTTCTCCTCTTCAGCTCAGTGATTTCACACTGCAGATGTTTAATGAACTCTTCAGCCTGCCTCTCTGCTGCCTTCTCTTTCTCCTCTATCACTTTAAGTAGCTCAGCCTGGCTTCTCTCAAAGCAGCGCATCAGGGCACTGAAGTTCTCCACAACATCTGCTTTCTCCTTCTCTGTGTTTTTCTAACAGGAGTTGTTGTTTTTTTTTTAATAAATATAAATATTTTCTTAGCACTGGATGTTGATTGATTAAGAAATTGAGGAATAACATATGAAATGTGCTGTTCAAGATTTAGGCCTCATTATAGTACAGAGACAGCATTGGTCAAAGTAGTAAATGACCTTTCATTGGCCTCTGACCAGGGTTGTTTCCTTTTCCTTGTACTACCCGATCTCAGTGCAGCTTTTGATACAACAGACAATATTCATTTAGATAGACTAGAAAAGTCTCTTGGTGCGAAGGGGACAGCTTGTTTCTGGCTTGGATCTCATCCAACTACCAGTTTGTATCAGTTTGTAGATTTTAATGGTGACTTCTCTATGCATACAAAAGTAACGTTTGGTGTTCTACAGCACTGTATTTTAGGGCCACTGTTTTTTTCCTTATACAATGCTTCGCAAAAGTATTCAACCCCCTCAATAGTCACCAGATTCCTCCGGATTACTAAATCAATTTAACTCTTTAAACTAGTACTTGGTAGAACCACATTTTGATTCAAGAACAGCTTTACGTGTATTGGAGTAAGTTCCTATCAGCTTTGCAAACTGACTGTGAGTGATTTTCACCCATTCTTCCTGGCAGATTTGTTCAAGGTTCCTCAGGTTGGATAAATGTTGTTTGTTGACTGAAATTTTCGAACAGTGCTACAGATTCTCAGGGGTATTCAGATCTGGACGTTGACTTGGCCACTCAAGAACATCCACCTTTTTTTAACCACTCCTGCAATGACTTGGCCTTGTATTTGGGACCACTGTCCTGCTAAAAGGTGCAGGACTCCAGACAAAAAAAAAATCAATTAAGGAGCCATTTGCTCTTATAAGAAAAAAACAGATGCCAAATAATTTTTTTTAAGTGCCACATAAGAACGAACTTATGGTTTAAATTTTTACAACACTTACTTTAATCCATCCCCTCATGTGTCTATGTCTGCCCTCCTTTTACAGCGTCAGCATTTTCATTCATCTTGTGGATGTCCTGGGAACTGAAGTTCATTTAAAGTGGGAACTGAACATCTTTTACAACTTGAGAACTATATACAGTCAAAAAGAATTGTTCTTCACACATAATTATGTCAGCATCACTTGGCCATTGAGTGTGCCTCCTCCTCCTCCTCCTCTTTTTTTGCAGAAAGGCAGCGTTTGACTCATGGTTCAGGATCAAACTGTTCAAGTGATGGGTCCTCTGTGCTGATCCTGATCAAGTCTTCCAAGGTTGACACATGGAGAGAATTGCATAATTCTGATTTTATTCTGTTTTGAGATGAAAAGCCCTGTTTACACTGAGCAGCCTAAATTGGAAGGACAAGCAATATCTCAACTACATGCAAAATATTTTGGAAATCTGAGCAGTAGGGCTCTTCTGTCAGTAGGACTTCCCACAAACTGCAATAGGATTTATCTGAAAACTGTCCTTTTACAAGAGTTTTCAGCAATCTCCATTCTGCCTGTAAAGCACTGATGTCACATTCATTTTTCAGCAAGATGCCTTGATACCATTTTAGCAGCTTGTCAATTTTATTTTCTCCAAAAGTGTGCATGTCGTCTGGCCATGAATCATGACAAAAGACGGAGAAGCATCGAATGATCTCTGCCACTTGTGTTTTTCTTTGCTGTGTTGTCTCTCATCATTTCAAACCTCATTTGAAGTTCCTTAACTGTAATGTCTACAGTTTCTTCAATGAGGTGGTTTAGTTCTTCACTGAAACATGAGAGACCACAGCCTTTAAGTGGTATGAAAGGAAATGCCCATGTAGTCAGATAAGGCTGCCTTTTTCTGCCTGTCCTTCATTCCCTTGATTGTACAAACACAGGTATCAATAGCTGCTACAGCCTGAGGAAGAATAAGACTCAACCAAACAGGTCATGGAGAAAGTGACAAAACACCAAAGGCAACTTTTCCATTTGGTGTGAGATGTATTTTGCTCTTCCTCTTATTTCGGTGTTTTTGGATGATGCAGAAAGGTGCTGCATATGGAGGTACACAGCTGTATACTGACCCTGACCTGTAGTGTGATCAGAAGCAAGAAAAACAGAAAGAGCCTGGTAAATGTGAGGCGACTAGCGCTGGGTCTTCACTGCAGAAGGTGTGCGTATGGCAAAGGCCAACTCCATACCTATGGCTTTCAACCCATGCTTGCTTTTGGGGCTAAAATGGTATGGTTTTCATACCAACTATAGCAAGTCATGGACTTTTTCAATCATTGGAAGGGACTTCTGAAAACCCAATATGGCTAATTCCAGGCTGTGTAGCATACAGTGAAAGGAAATAATGTGTTCTCCTATTTCTCCTCTTGCACCTACTCCACCTGAGGCACCCATGTTAACACTGGCCCCAGCTGCTCCAAGGGCTGTAATTTTCTCCTGCCACCAATCATGATCAGTTTGTTTAGCATCACAAAACAAGCATTTTATTTTTAATCTAACACTCCATGTGCAAGGCAGTGTTCAAGCTCAGCTAAACCAATAAACCGGTTCACTGCTACACCTGCAGAAATGTGCCTGCAATATGCAATAACATTGTCTTTCCCAGAAATGTCTGTGCCGCAGTCGGTGATGACTGAGACGTCTGAGCGTCTGTCAGTGCTTGTTCTCTGATCTCATCTGCAATGCATCCTATAAACTCAGCATATGCTGTGTCATTGTCATACGTCTCGCACACATCCAGTCCATTTTAATTCATTAGTAATATCTCAGAGGTAAATTTGGTGACAGGCAGCTCTTCGCATACAATCAAATACATGGTGTTGAATTTTATTTTAAGCTCCTTCTATTCTTTCTCATCATGTAGTTCGCATCCACTCACAGAACATGCAAATAAAAATACATTACATGCAAATTTTTAAAGCATAACGTGTAAATTTATATTGTCACCAGTGGCGATCTCAGCAAAAAAAAAAGTCACTCGCAAATTAATATTTTTGGTCGTAATGCGACCATTTTAGGATCAGTCTGGAGCCCTGAGGTGAAGTTTCTCCCAAGCTTAATTTCTTTTAGCAGACTGTTAGTTCTGCACCACAGCACTTTGAAACTTGCCCAAATACAGTATCACAAGTCTTCATTTTCATTACTTATCTGCAGACTGACAATTTCTTCAAGAACAGCTCAACTGACATGTTTTTTGTTCAGAAAATAGGACCTGTTTTAATATTTCACAGGTGAAGGCCAATTATAAGTGAATTGTGTCCTCATTAAAACAATTTTCTTTCCTCTTGAGCTTCAGCAGCTGGGGTATTGAATACTTATGCAAGCAGCAGTTTTAAGTTTCTGATTTTCTTGGAAATACTTGCTGGCCAATAAATAATTTTGACTTTGAAAATCTACTGTAAGAGAACATTAGTTTTCAATAAAGACACAAGCAGAAATAATATATGTATTTATTATTTGTCGTTCAGACAAATCTGATAAATTCAGGGGGTGGGGGTGAATACTTTTGCAAGCCACAGCATATGCTGCTATTGGATAACTCTTTGTTAACATGATAGTAGCCGCCACGTCTATGCTAATGACACAGAGCTGTATATTTTAGCCAAACCAGATGACAGAATATTATGCTAATAGGGTTCCCTAGTAGTACAACAGAAAACTGTTTACTGGATGAGGTGCTATCATGGTCTTTGGGTCCTGTATAAGAGTGTGTAAAATACACTACTAACAGCACATTAGTTTAAAGTCAGAAGTGATCAAAATAAGAAATAGTATGGTTTCTAATCATGGTTTTATTATATATACTTTTTTAAATAAAATTTGTGGTAGCTGTTCCTTGAAGTGTTGGAATGACCTAAATGGTGTTTATTATAAGACTTACTTTACTGAGTTCTACAGAGGATTTGAGTTCTTGAATCTTCTTCTGTCGAGTTTGGATCATCTTCTGAATGTCTGCCTGTGTCTCACCAAGCTGGCTCTATGGTGGATCGGCAAAAAAAAAAACGTATCTAATTCCATATTTGCATAATTTACAGACAGCTTTGTGCACTATGTCTAAATGTCCCTTACCTTCTTCACTCTAATCTCCTCCTCTATAGGAACAGTGTTGTGAGTTTTGTGGTCTCCTTTAGTACAGAACTGACACACACACATCTGGTCATCTCTACAGAACAGCTCCAGGGGTGTCCCATGTTTCTGGCAGATGTATTCCTCCAGGTTCTCCACAGGGTCAATCAGTTTGTGATTTTTGAGTTTTGCTGTAGTTTTATGAGGTATCAGATGAGTGTAACAGAAAGAAACTCCACAGTTCAGGCAGGACTTTAGGGCCTCCAGCTGCGCCTCAGTGCAGTAATCACACAGAACCATTTTAGACTCATTGGGAAGCCGAGGTGTAGTGCTGCTGGAGGAAGCCATGGCTGACAGAAGAGACCCAACGATGCCATCAGTGTCTATCACGTCTATTAACTCAGATTCAACTATGCTTTATCTCTGATTCATTATGTTTTATTTACTTTGTCACAAATATTATTCCTGATTTCTGTCATCGATTTTATAAAGTGACCTTGAGTTTGAGAATATAAATAAATCTTATTATTAAACATATGAACAAATGGGATAACCTGTGCTTGATTTATCCTTTCTAGTTCCTGGAGAACCTTTTCAAGATTCTCCACCCTACAAATTACATTCGTGTTAAACTGGCTAAACCTGGATGAACTGTTTAAACCTTGCCACCGTCTCATGCGTGACTCATTCTGAGAATGTTCTGGGTGTGCCTCGGGCTGTCAGAGATATACTGTGATTGTGTTTAAAATTTTAGCAGATGTATTTCATATAGAACCTAATTTTGAAAAGGCACTTTTTTTTTCGTAGCACTAAGAAATTGTTTGACTTTTCTGCAGCCTTTACAGTTCCTCAAACTAGATCTGTCAGGGTGAACCATAATCATGCATCCTGGGATCATAGAATTTTCCAGAAAGCACCAAAACAACTATGATATTATAACACACTGTAGATTTAATTGTTCAAAGTAACGTGCCCTATTGTTTTTGTTGTTCTTTTAAAAAGACACAGTAGCTGGGGAGGGGATTTGTCCAAAAAGATTTAAAGCATAATTGTCTTTTTACATGTACAGTATATGCCTTAATAATAAAAAAATACTTCTTAAAATGATAACAAAAATCAACAGTTACCTGCAGTGGTTTTAGTTCCTGAAATAAAGACCAGCGTGGCTTCACACTGAAAAGTGATTTCAGCAGCTTTGCACTGTAATGTACTCATTAGGTTCATTCCACTTGAAATACATTATGAAGTCCCTCCTACCCTGCTGAGAAAAAAGGGTGTAACAACATTGAGAGCAGCACAGCAAGTTCAGACCGTAAGTGACTGTGAGACTGTAAGTTCCTGTAAGACCATAAGTTACTGTGAGTCTGTAGGTTACTGTGAGTCTGTAGGCTACTGTGAGGCTGTAGGTTACTGTGAGTCTGTAAGTGACTGTGAGAATGTAGGTTACTGTGAGTCTGTAGGTTACTGTGAGACTGTAGGTTACTGTGAGTCTGTAGGTTACTGTGAGACTGTAGGTTACTGTGAGTCTGTAAGTGACTGTGAGACTGTAGGTTACTGTGAGTCTGTAGGCTACTGTGAGTCTGTAGGTTACTGTGAGTCTGTAGGTTACTGTGAGTCTGTAAGTGACTGTGAGGCTGTAGGTTACTGTGAGTCTGTAGTTTACTGTGAGTCTGTAGGTTACTTTGAGTCTGTAGGCTACTGTGAGTCTGTAAGTGACTGTGAGAATGTAGGTTACTGTGAGTCTGTAGTTTACTGTGAGTCTGTAGGTTACTTTGAGTCTGTAGGCTACTGTGAGTCTGTAAGTGACTGTGAGACTGTAGGTTACCGTGAGACTGTAAGTGACTGAGACTGTAGGTTACTGTGAGAATGTAGGTTACTCTGAGTCTTTGACTGTGAGTCTGTAGGTTACTGTGAGTCTGTGACTGTGAGTCTATAGGTTACTGTGAGACTGTAGGTTACTGTGAGTCTGTTACTGTGAGTCTGTAAGTGACTGAGAATGTAGGTGACTGTGAGTCTGTAGGTGACTGTGAGTCTGTAGGTTACTGTGAGTCTGTAAGTAACTGAAAGATGAGATTTGTCTTGTAGTTAATGAGTGTTAGTATGAACTGTAACATAAATCTTTGCACGCTACAAGTGCCTAATTAGAGTGAGCCACATTGGATCTAGAACCAGTTTGTTTTTTCCTAATAAAATTAAGTCACATATTTCACACTTCACTTATAGCTTTTTCTTACTTAGATTATCTAATTCCAGAGAACTTAAACTGAACTCATTTCATATTATTGAACTAGTATAAATACTTGCTGTTCAAAAACCTTTGCAGCTCAAACTTTACCACAAGGGGGCACTCAAACTGAAGAAGAGGAAGAAAAAGGAAAAACAGCTTTTAAACGTCATGAGCAGTCTCATTTGATTGTGGTACTCTTGCATAAAAAATCCCGTAAAACGTGACTCTTTTCACATATTCAAATGAGATTATAAAAACATGTAAATAAATAAATTATGTGGAAAACAACCTGCATGTGTAACATCATTTCACGTGAAAATAAGATTGCCATGATGTACATTTTCAGGTGTCTTGAAACAAGCAATTACAATTTAATCAAAAGTATAAAATAATAACTGTCTTTATCCGTGTAAAAATGCACTTGGTATATCACTGTAAGATTTCAGAAGAGTGATGGTGGAGAAGCATCTACACAAGTTAGACGTTTGCAAAAGTGGAGTACTTCTATTACGTTACTAAACACCACCTCTGCAAGTTCATTTTAATGTAATTATTTTAAACCCACCAATTATATTTTCTTCTTCTATAATAATAATAATAATAATAATAATAATAATAATAATAATAATGGGGCACAGTAGCTTAGTGGTTAGCAGCGTTATCTCTGGGGTTGGCGGTTCGAATCCCACGTCTGCCCTGCGTGCACGGAGCTTGCATGCTCGCCCCATGCTTCAGGGTTTCCTCCAGGCACCCTGGTTTCCTCCCCCAGTTTGTAGGCTGATTGATATTGTGTGCAGGGTGTCTCATGCCTTGTGCCCCGAGTCCCCTGGCGTAGGCTCCAGGCAACCCCGTGTAGGCTACGCGGTACAGAAGATGGATGGATAGATGGATGGATGTGTCGTAAACATACCTGGAGCAGCTTTTTTTGGCCGCCATTTTACTGTTGTCACCAATAACACTACACATAAGCTTTTTCCAAGGTCTTCAGGAACCCAGGAACTTTAGGCCTCAATAGTTTCCACTGGAGGAACCTTGGCTGGTTTTAGTTTCTACCACAGTGTTTCTGGTACACTTTTGCTTCCTCTGCAGAGAAGGTACATTTGTGCTCATTGTTGCCCGCTGGACAAACACAACCTTCACAAATCTCTTATCCATCATTATGAAAACCTGAATTTAGCTACCAGGTGATGATTACTAACAATCAGTGTACATCACAAGCTAAAGGTCTGTTTGTCTGTCATACAAAAATTGTTCCTCAATATTTTAGATCCTCAATATTTTAGTTCCACTTGCGGAAACATGTCAGTTGTTTTTGTCATCTATACCACAAAAAAACAACAACAAAAAAAACATCTTAACATCTCGAATAGAGGCAAATGTATGTAATATTTCTTATCATTCAATTATTCTAGATCAAATATAAGATTATCCATCTTGTTTTAGATGCTTCTGTTCATTTAAGTTTTAAATTACCTTATTTTTCATGGCAGATAATTTTGCTTCATGCTGGAAATAAATGCTTAAAATGATTAAAATGATCTTCCAACAGAACAAGACTATATCAAGCTTGAAATTAGTTGCAAATGTGTAGGAACAGGTTTAATAATCATATGTTTGGTTTACTGTAATCTTATAATTGGAAACTAGATAAATATGACTATGTTTATGATGCTTTCACTTGATGTCATTTTTATGCAGTGTGCTTAAGATTTTAAGTATTTAGGGATGGAGCCAGCAGCACTATTTGTTGCTGTCAGGATAACATAACAGTAGTACTTTTTAAACTATTTAACTATTAATTATATTATTACTTATAATTAAACCTTGAGTTTGGGTTTTATATGCAAAATAACTGTGGGAGCAGGCGAGAGTTGGATTAACATCTAGTCCTGCACACACCTCCAAATGAAGGGTCCAGAGCTGCTATTAAATGCTGCTACTTGCCTGAGAAAGCTTCTG
>JAKKZN010000004.1:2426911-2437818 GCA_033441825.1 Pangasius elongatus
ATATCTCACAAAAACACACACACACACACACACACACACACACACACACACACACACACACACACACACACACACACGTGCAAATGCAAAGGCTCGAACCACACTCGGATTAATGCACAACAGCATGTCTCTCCTCATTTATATCTGTGTATTGCAGAGAATTATGGCAGAAAAAAAGGTTTGTGTTGGCCTGGAAGTGTGGTGGAGAGAGATTTGAATTGCAAATCAGAGCACCATACAGGATGGAGTATCTGAAACAGTACCAGTGGAGCGTGTGGAGCGTGGTTAACCCTTCGGCTGTTCAGCTGCTTCTGCTCCAACATTGTAAGATCAAAGCACCGCTTGCTTTTCACTCAGCTTTTAACTTTCAATCTCACACACACACACACACACTCTTACTCTCATATACAGTACATACACAAGTACAACTCCAGTTTCAGCCTGAAATCTTCATGGATTCGAGATGTTTTATATGCATACACCATCAGTGTGTGTGATATGGGGTGGCTTGTTGTGCTCTTAGATCCTCAGGTTCATTCCTCTGTATTTGCAAACACACACACACACACACACACACACTCAGTTCCCAGAGGTTAAAAGACTAATCAGTTCAGAATTGTTTTAGAGAAACGAGTGTGTTAAACTCTGCTGATGTGAATGTGTGATGTGTGTGTGTGTGTGTGTGTGTGTGTGTGTGTGTGTGTGTGAGATAGAGCTCATACTGAATGCCAAGCTGGGGTGTTTGCCCTAAACACCACACACAATGCCACATGTGCCACTGTACACACAGAAAGAGACGAATGTAGGTCAGAGACAAACACAGCGAAGGTCAGGGCGCGTAACTGCACCTCGACTCACTCAGAATGCAGATTATTCAAATGAGATGCATTTTGGGCAATGAGTCATGTTTCACCTCAATGCTTCTTTCATTTCTCTTTATCTCACACGCAGTGGTGTCCAGACTCACTACCAGTAGCTGTATTTTACTTCATGTATAAAAAAAAGGAATATATTTTTTGCTAGCACTCTACTATACCTCTTTAATATGAATCCAGGAGAGTTGGCAAAAACTGGAAAACAACAAAAGGTGTATTGTTTTTGAGCCTAAAACTATTTTGAGCACATATGATTTGCATATATCTTTTCCATTTAGAAAAAAAAAAAAACCCGCAATGTACACAGACTGAACATTGTGCGCATTTTATTTTTTTGCTCAGTCTTTCCTTTTAAGAGATGACAACACTTCCTTCCATTTTTCTATAGCAATATGTGAGCCATATGAAGCCATTTACTATTCGAGTTACAATCACAGCTATATATCATGGTACATGTATCGATTGAGCTACACAAGGCCTATATTCTACATTCACATCTGGGGAAAACTATCAGTAATCTTGTGTTACTTCAAGAAAAACAGCCCTTCATCTGAAGATGCTAAATAGAGCATTCATAACATATTCACAAGGTATGTGGGTCATGTTCAGATTGCAAGAATTATTTTTTAATGTGCATTTGATCAATGAGCATCCACTTGGCACCATTCTCTGTTTATAAATCCCAATGTACGCCTTTCTCGAATGTGTGAAGAGATAAAGCACCCCCCCCAAACCCTGTCTCTGAATGTATTTAATGATGAGGTGTTTGTTTTTTAACTAGTTAGTGCAGTACTACATAAAAGCTTTATGTGCATTTATACGTACTTAAATCTTCACAGTTGTTCGAGACTAACACAAATAAGCACAACCTCAAATTTGTTGATTGTGTAGGTTTAATTTAAAGGCATTTTCAGTACGTCAGATTACAGATCTCTTTGCACTGATTCTCAACTACTGTGGAAAGACTCACTCTCTCTCTCTCTCTCTCTGTGTGTGTCTCTGTTTACCATTTGAATTATGTATTAATTTCTCAGAGTGGCTGTTTTAATCAGCCATTAGGCCTCTGGGAAGAAAGACTTACTAGTATTCCACATATCCACTCCATAAGCAGCATGATCCACCTCCACCCCCAGGATCAGACCGCCTGCCACCCACTGCTGAAAAAAAGAGAGAGAAAGAGGCAGAGAAAGAGAAAGAGAGTGTATGAGACAATAATCAGTTGTTGACATGATGTTCACACATCACATGCTCACACCTCTCTCATTGTCTTCTCCCTGTCATTGCAGAGGAAAATGACTGACCTCATTTTCAGTGCTGTAAAAGGTAGTTCCTGGTCTGCCCTATACACCAGTTTGGCTGATAATTTAGAAGCCAGGAAAGAGTGGGCACCTCGCTGACTAGATAAATTGATCTGTGTGGGTGAAGAGGTCTCTCTCCTGCACCATCTGAGAGAAGATATGGCAGTCTGGAAGAGATGGATAATAAAGCTATGAGAGTGTCTGTGAATCTCAAGTAAGAATCTTGTTGGCCTGTGAAAGGGTCAGTGATGCTGGTAGAGGGGGTGTAGGTCTGGGACAGGGAGGCTGTGATTACAGAAGTGAGTCTGTGGGTCTGAGATCATACATGGATCTTGGACATGGTCTATGTGTCTGATAGAGGGGTGATGAAGATGGTTATGACCCTGAGAGAGGATCTGTTGGTTATGACCCTGAGAGAGGATCTGTTGGTTATGACCCTGAGAGAGGATNGTTGGTTACAGGTCTGAGAGGATCTGTTGGTTATGACCCTGAGAGAGGATCTGTTGGTTATGACCCTGAGAGAGGATCTGTTGGTTATGACCCTGAGAGAGGATTTGTTGGTTATGACTCTGAGAGAGGATCTGTTGGTTATGACCATGAGAGGATCTGTTGGTTATGACCCTGAGAGAGGATCTGTTGGTTATGACTCTGAGAGAGGATCTGTTGGTTACAGGTCTGAGAGGATCTGTTGGTTATGACCCTGAGAGAGGATCTGTTGGTTATGACCCTGAGAGAGGATATGTTGGTTATGACCCTGAGAGGATCTGTTGGTTATGACCCTGAGAGAGGATCTGTTGGTTATGTACCTGAGAGAGTAGCTGTTGGCTATGACTCTGAACAAGAGTATATTGTTTATGAGTCAGAGATAGAATCTGTTGGTTATGACTGAGAATTGGTTGAGTCTGAGAGAGGATATGTTGATTATGGGGTCAATCGATCAAAACTCCATAACAAAGCAAAAGAACGAAGAAACCACACTCGGAGATGTGCACACGAAAATGGCAAAACCTCACAAAGATTTAAATACATGGAATATATTAAACTTAACAGATGTAGTTAGCAATGAGGTGAGTGGGAGCTTTAGAAAGATTCAGATCCAGTCTTTGGATCAGTGGAGGATTCGGATGTAATGTTCAGTCTTTGAAGCATGGCCTCTTATACATGTCAACTTTGTTGTGTTTATTATACTTTGCTTTGCTCTTAGATGTGTTCTGCTTCACTGTAATGCATGTTCAGTAAATAGCCATCATCCTGGCTTCCTAGCCTTCAGAACAGTTGCTATGGCTACCTCTAGCAAGGGGAGTTTCTGAAAGCTGCCTTTCTGCTCAGACTGTGAAAGGAAGTGCAGCAGCACACTTACCATGAATCATCACACTGACCTCAGGATTTCGCCAACCGTTACTATGGTGAATAAATCTATCATTATAAATCAGTTAGTTAAGGGAGGCTCAAGACAGAAGTGCAGTCAATTATTCCCAGTAACAACTGTTCAAAGCAGATATGTCAGAACTCCTGCATTACTGAGATTTATGTTTCCTTTTTCTAACACAGCAAATTTGGTCTACGAAGACCTTGGCCATTAGCTGATGAGTTGAATCAGGGATGGTAATGAATGGGGTTTATTATAGAGAATAAAAAAAGAATTTGGTTCTGGATTTTGTGTGAAAAAATGCTGTCCTTTTTTTTTTTTTTTTTGGAAGTAATTGGTTCAAGCCTCAGTTTGGTGTTTGTGTGAACAAAGAGACAGGAGGTGCACAGATAGGACATATTGTTCCCTCAGGTGTGCCCAGTCAGGACAAAGCGAGACAGCACAGCTGCACCATGGCCAAGGCTGTGCATATTTGTGTGTGTGTGTGTGTGTGTGTGTGTGTGTGTCATGGCTGACTGAGACTGCACAAAGACATAGAGAGAGGGGGGAGGATCTGACATGGTAAATCAAATGACATTAGGCATGCCGAGAATCCAGAGTGATAGTAATGATCCTGCCGTAGATGTGATTATCAGGTATATGTCAGTGGACCAAGCTGTGTGGAATATTTAACTTTTAGGTCTGGCTTTTTGGACACAGATTGGTCTTGTCTTAATTTCAGTTTCACTTCATTCATTTATTCATTCATTCAGTAAGTTAGTACTTTATACTGGTCAGAGTTGTGGTGGATTTGGAGCCAATCCTGGGAACACTGGGCATGAGGTGGGAATACAACCTGATTGGGTCATCAGTCTAGCAAAGGACACCATGCACATGCACACACCCACACACACACACACACACACACACACACACACACACACACACACACACACACATACACACACCTAGGGGCAATTTAATGTAGTAAATCTACCTACCAGCATGTTGTTGTGAAACTGGAGAACCTGGAGGAAACCCATGCAGACATGGGAGAACATTTGAAACTCCACACATACAGTAACCCGAGCTCAGGGACCCTGGAGCTGTGAGGCAGAAATGCTATGTGCTTGCCAATATGGATTCTAATTATTAGCTTCTTACAGCTTCTATGGTGAACTAATTAACTATCGAGTCAGTAAGAACGAGCTATGTTTGTCCCTTCTTCAGTTTCATCTTCAGCTGAAGAGCTTTCACATTCTACGTCAAAAGTCATATTCCTGAAAAGTATTTTTAGCCATGTCTGCTGATGATGTAGTAACAGTTTCAAACTAGGAAGTGGAATTTTATGTGGCAAACACAGACGAGTGGAACAACATATGATACACACAGTGAAATGTCCCAGTGCAATTATAGGAACTATAAGCATTCTTGGAGCGCTGCTCAACCAATCTAATTAGTAGACCGGAACGAACTGTTGTAGAATAGCAGAACAACACTGGAGACTAGAACAGGAACCGAAACAAAAACAAAAGCACATGGCGGTGTCTCAATTTATCCACGAAATTGACTTTACTATGAGCTACTGTGCTTTATATCTTGTAGAGTTTTGCTAAGATGCGCCACAATACACCATCTAGTTTATTCTATTGAAGCTACTCTTGTCTTGTGTAGTATTGAGCTAAACAATGCTGTGTTGTTCTTTTTACCCTACACTGTTTTTGTCTCACACTGGCTTACATGTTGCACTATGTACCATGCTCTTATATTTATTTTCCTGTACAGATAAAGTATAAAGATATAACGTAACACAAAAAATAAACAAAAAAAGTGAGGTTTTTAATTGCCTCTATAACCATTGAATCAATAATTAAACATTAAAAAAACTGTTTTAACATCCAAAAAACAAAGCAAACACATAAATAAATCTCAAAGCACTATGATGGGAAGTGTAAGCTCAATACACATTTAGATCAGTGTTATGATCCAATACAGAAAAAAAAAAAAACACAGTAAAATGTCACTTCTGTTTCCCCTAAGCTCGAAAAGATGGGGATCTTTTCTGATTTCTGTGACTGCCTGTGCATTGCTTTGTCATTTATATGCATGAGAGGGTGTATGGTTTGAGAGCATGTCTGCATCCTTACCCTCGAGTGCCGCTGTTTTCTAGGGATCTGGGTCAAAAGTCAGCCGGGTGTCCAGGTCAAAGATCAACTCCTATACATCAATAATGATTTCACAGCCGGCATTACAGCCTCGGATTATTCATACGGACAATTCAGAAAGCTGGAGGAGGAGATTGGCTTTTTCCATTCTTATTTAGATGTGATTATCGACCAACTGTTTAGAAACAGTCCATCATAATCACAGACGCGGGAATTCATTATTTTGTTGCTGTTTGCCAGGAAGCTGTTGGCTGGATTTGGTGAATCATTCAGCACTGGCAGCTTGCTTTGTTTATGCTGTCGTTTTTCATGTGATCACAACTGAAAACGATTCACTGCCAGCTGCTGAAGGATCTGTGAAGGTTGTTTTTGTGGCTGGCGTGTTTGTCGTTGTGTTTGTCCTTATGTTTCCAGAGGTTGTGACTGAGCATTCTCTTGACTTAAATAGCAAATTTTCAACATTGTCCTTAGAACAGTTATTTATTTTGGAAATTACTATGTCTGTATGCTAAAATTGTGATTTAATGAAGGTGCCTAAAATATCTGAAATTGCCTTTTATTTTCACTTTTCTGCTTCACTGGGCCTAACTACATGATAACAGATATTTAATCAGTAGCTGCAGACTCCGAATCCCATGTTTCACGTATTAATTAAAACAATAAGGCATAATACTTAGTTGTTTTCTTTTGCACCTTAACCAGGGGTTAAAATAAGGAGGAGAGATTAAGGAGGTGGGAGAGTTCTCCTTTCATAGGGCCACCACTCTTCACTTCATGGTTTATTATACGGAGTTCTCAACACAGATATCAAGAAATATGTTTAAAACAAGATTTAGAGATTTCTGTTTCTGTGTTTCCCATCAAGGGTGAATTCTCCTGCCTTGCACCCGGATCCACCGTGACCCTGATCAGGATACAGCGCTTACTGAAGATGAATGAAACGAATGAATGTTTCTGGGTTAAGGGTTTAATTTAACTAACCAAATTTGGTTTGTTTGTTCTGTCTGTTTATTTTCCTTTAAAAGTCTTTCGGTTAGCTAAGGAATAAAACACCTGGGAAGTTACAAGTGAAGTGAAGTGTTTCATCCCTCTTATACCACAGCAATTTCTCAACTATTACAATTTTTATTTCTTAAAGAGCATTGTACTTTTTATCCATTTATAATTACAATTCGTGTTGTGGAATGGTTGCAAAACAAGTCAGTTATCCTCACTATTCTCACTTAGAGCTATTAACAGTCATTCCCTTACCAGCCTGTCTTTTTTTTCCTCTCTCTTGAAGTTAATAAGATGAAAAAAAAAAGTTTCCTGTTGAGTTACACATCACTTGTCGTACTGACTATTACCAAATGCTGACACTGGAGACTCCTTCCATGGATGATAAACGTTGCTTTACAGAAAACATATTAAAAAAAATGATATGTTGTTCTTTGTCAAATAGCTTTAACGATTTATTATTAGTCTTAGACTATTAAAGCCCAGGAAATGAACTGTTACTATAGAAATGATAATGTTTTAAAACGAGTGCGTTAATATAAACCTGTACAGCTTCACTACTGTCAGAGCTTCTGTTATAGAAAATTAATCAACACCTCCTGAATCCAGGATCAGAATTTGAAAGCACTGTGGTATAAATGGATACGGAGATACACAGCAGTTCATCAGTGTATTATGTAATGCAGTGTTATTCTGTATTGTCTCATCAGTGTTAGCGTTATCATGGTTAATTCTTTATCCTTCTATCTAATTGTAGCACTGTTCATAGTTTACACCTGACACTAACCCCAGCCCCAACCCCCTCCCAGCTCCCATTTACTCACCCTAGCACTGAACTCTTTTTTTTATTTTTTATTTTTTAAAGCTATTACACTCATCCCCTCAACATGGCACATTTCACAAGAGAGCTGATGAACGCCTATTCACAAGGAAAATTGAAAGAACGTTTGGAAATGTGCAAAACCCTTTTTTTTTTTACACATTGCTCTACGGCCATGCCGAATCGATTGGCTGTGACAGAACACACTGCTGCAGCCTCGTACTGAGCATCTGATGTATATTTTTGGGATTTATAAGCATGAAGAATACACTCGAGTGAGACTGACAGGCAGAACATTGGGGATACAGATTAAATCTGCTGGCTACAATAAACAGTGTGAGGTTTTGTGTGTGTGTGTGTGTGTGTGTGTGTGTGTGTGTGTGTGTGTGTGTGTGTGTGTGTGTGTGNGGCCAGAGACAGCAGACAAAAGAGATCAGGAAGGGACCATGTGGAGAAACTCCTGGATTTCACTACAAGCCACATGGCAATCATCTTCAAAACTGAAGTTCAGTGACATGGTTGTAGTTCTGCATAAACATGAAAAATAAACACAAACATAAACATTATAAACATGTGGGATATATATCGTAGTATAAAACACATAATATGCAAAACATATTACATATATACAGTATACAAACATATAGCATGCAAATTCTGCATCAACATGAAAAAATTAAAATAAATATAAACCTGATTGTATTTCTGCATAAACATGAAATAACTGTAAATGGAAGTGATAAGCTTGTTTCATATTTTCCAAAGATTGGAAAATCTCTGCTACTTGAATCTGTCCATTATATATGGATTAAACACTCAATGTCATTTGCTGTTACAGCAAAATACTGAGTGATGAAGCAAAGTTACTATATAGCACATTCTGAAGTGTTTTATTCCTCTTACACCGCAGATATTTCCCAATGATTACTTTTTTTTATTAAATGATGCATATTTTTTTTATTCATTTGTAGCTATATTTCTTCTGCGAAACAAGTTCGTTCCTGTTCTCACTTACGTTACAGCAGCTATAAACTGCTATAAATCCCTCACCAGCCTCTCTTTTAACTCTCTCAAAAGTTATTAAACCAAAAAAAAAAAAAACGCATCAATGTTGTTACCGAGAACTCCTCTGCCCTGGCTTTTGTCTGTTGCAAACTGTTACAAAGCGCTGACACTGGAGACTCCTTCCATAAATAATAAATAAACATCTCCTGACAGAAAATGATTACGATCACATGTGATCGTAATTTACATATGACTCTATTTTTTTCTATGTTAGCAAAAACAAATGTCTTAATTCTGTGCAAATGGGTTTGAGTTGCATTTCACTGACTAAAGGCGCTGAATACAATTTTTAAAAATTGTTCGAATTAAAATAATACTACAGCAAGATGGAAGCTCCAAAGCAACAGAGAGGAAGACGATGGAATTCTCCCCTTCTTCATGTGATACATTGATTATGTAAGAAACAAACTCCTGAATAATGATGATGTGTCTGATCATTTGTAAACAATTAATTGGGTAAACTGGAATAGCATAAATCAAATAGTTTTAGCGTAATCTATACCAGGACATGTGGCACCACCCCAGCAGGATAATCCCCCAACCCCCCACCCCAAAAAAACAAAAAAACAAAAAAGGATTTCATGATTGGATTACATCAGCTAAACATCAGACGACAGCCACAAAGAGAAAATCAGGACATGTTGTGGTATTCTGTAGATTTTATTAAATCTAATATATGTGCATAGGTTGTTGTGAAGGTTGCAGTTTATCTCTATTTAAAATATCTTCAAGCTGTCTTCAAGCTTCAAGATGTATGCGACACTCCAGTCATGGAATCACACAGCTAACTCCACACATCAAACATCTTGATAGATCGAAAGTAAATGTCAATGTTTGGGAAAAGTAAATGTTTTTTTTTTTTTCTTTAAATGCTTATGATGTGAATGTATAGCTGTACTGATTTCCCATCAGACAGCATCAGTCTTCAGGGAAATCAGCATTCACACATCATTATGAGAACAGTGTGTTAAGGAGGACAGTTAATCCCTTTCTCCCTTTCATTTCTGAATGTAGGATAAGCCTCATGTGGATCACCACAGCGTCTCTCCTGTCTTACTCTCCACGCATTTTAATTTTTCCTCATAGCCACGCCCCTTAGGCTCATTTCACCGCCCCTTTCTATGGAAGACTAAAAGGGTCATAATGCCTCAAAATATGCCTTGTTCTCTTCTAGTATGCAAATAATAATAAAAAAAAAAATACATAGAATATGCATAGAAATCGTGTCAAATTGTCATTAAACATGCTTCAATGTGATGCAGAAAAATTACATATACTCCAAAGTTACATAAAAAGTGTCAAACACTTCAACGCGATGTGTAATAATATGTCAAATAGGCCTTAATCACGCCCCAAAGTGATGCCTCAACACAACACATAAAAAGAGTGTGAAGTGGGATGAAATAGGTGTGTGTTATTAAAGTGGTTAGTGTCTTTGGGTGTGGAGGAAAAACCTTTCAGATACACTAATGATGTTTTTTTAAAGTAATGTATTTACAATATTTGTCTAAAATCCATGAACTAATTGCATCTTAATCACACCCTAATAACACAAATCACAATATTGGATTCATGGGGGTTTTATTGTGCTGTATTTTTGTATCTGTTTTTGGAGAAATAGTAATGCAAATTGTTATTACTTAAAATAATGTATTATTTAAAATAACTAATTAAAATACAGACAGAAATTTGACTCCATGATGATGGCAAAAATACTGACTAATAATTTTTATTATTATTATTTTTTTTTTTTTTAAGGAACATTTATTTATTTCATTAAGAAGAATGTTTTATGTGGCACTTTGAGTCATGATTAATGACTCATCAGAAAATACCTTAAGCCATTTTTACACTGGTCACATTAACATTGTGTTAGATTGTGCACAATGCTTCCCTTGTTTTATGTTGAGTCTATATTTTTCACTCACACGTGTAAAAAAAAAAAAGTAAACTCCAAAGAAATGTATAACAAAATCTTTAAAAAAAAATCATATTCTACATATTCTATCAAATCATAGAGATGTCATGATTGTACAACCTGTAGCTGCACAGCTAAGTGTTATGATATGCCATAATACTCATTTAATACTCACCAACATGGGAAACTGACTATTCTCTGTCTCGCTGTCTGATGTCTGAAAGGTAGCTGAAAGGTTTTTTAAATTCCACTGGCATATCGCTACAGACAAAAAACGCTTACAATTTACTCAATGTAAACAATGGATCTGTTTCTACCTAAGTGCTCAAGAACAGCAATGTAACCACTTCTTCTCCAGTTTGGCAAAACCATTTAGCTCCTGATTGTGCTCTTTATATATATATATATATATATATATATAT
>JAKKZN010000004.1:2454127-2464232 GCA_033441825.1 Pangasius elongatus
GCTATACAAATAAAACTGAATTGAATTGAATTGAATCTCTGTCATGACTAAAATGATTCACTGATCCAAAATTTGATCCACTGAATGCAAGAGGACTGAATCTCAGTTATGACCAAAAGGAATCAGTGATTCAAACACTGATCTGCTGAAAGAGAGAGGAGCTAACAGACAGGACTGACAGGATTCACTGATTCAAGGGGCGTGGATCAGGCTTGGCATACACGCAATTGCAAATATTATTTATCCAATCTGTAGATGCCTAAAAAACACAGACTGAGAAACATATCATTAAAACCTGTAAAATAATATCTAATAATCATGAAGTTGATTATGGACATGTATGGAATAGTGACTTGCAACTGAACAGAAGGCATGACTCGATACCGATTCGCTTAAAAATCCGACAGTGACTCGTTTAAAAAGACAAATCATTCACAAATAAAACGTGTACTGTCCCCTCCAAAAGTATTGGAACGGCAAGGCCCATTCTTTTGTTTTTGCCATACACTGAAGACATTTGGGTTTGAGATCAAAAGATGAATATGAGACGCTACCTCCACCGTGATTGACCAATGAGCCGGTATGCTCCGTATGATGAGTAGGTCACTTCTTTCTCCACACCTTGTCCTTTCCATCATTTTTGTAGAGGTTAATCTTGGCTGCAGAACTTTTGTGGCTCATTTCTGTATTTCTTTTTGCAAATTCCAATCTGGCCCTCTGATTCTTCCTGCTGATGAGTGGTTTGCATTTTGTGGTATGGCCGCTATATTTCTGGACTCAAAGTCTTCTTCAAGTGGTGGATTGTGATACCTTCACCCTGCCCTGTGAAGGTTGTTGATGATGTCACTGACTGTTGTTTTTTAGTTTTTCTTCGCAACTCTCACAATGTTTCCATCATCAACTGCTGTTGTTTTCCTTGGCCGACCTGTTCCATGTCTGATTGTTAGTACACCAGTGTTTTGTTTTTTTTTCCCAAATGGTTGTATTGGCTATGCCCAGTGCTTGTTCCCCTCTTTTCTCCTATAGACAGCTCTCTGGTCTTCATGTTGGTTTATCATTTTTAACAACAAATGCAGTCTTCACAGGTGAAACCCAGGGCTCAAACCAAGAGTAGCTATTCAGAGCTACTAATTATTTAAACAACTAATCTAACAGGGCACACCTGTGCAGCAAGAAACACCTGTCAGTGACATGTTCCAATATTTTTGATCATTTGTATAATTGGTGAGTTCAAACAAAAGGGGCCAAGTTCAATACATCTAGATATAATACCTCATATTTATCCTTTAATCTCAAACCCAAATGTCTTCAGTATATAGCAAAAACGATAGAACTGACCTTGGCCTTCCAATACTTTCAAACACTAACTAGTCCTTCTCACAATCTGAGTCACCCTAGATGGTCACATCCTGTGATAGCACTGATTCATAATGTTCTTTTCTGTCTTTCTGTTTGTCCCTAGTGCCTACAGGAAGGTTTTGTGATGCTGCGTGAGTCAGAGCTCGGCTTCCTCTACGTGACAAGGTGTGAGCCACTAGACCTGAGCTAAAGGGCTAAAGGGAATACAAAAAAAAAAAAAAAAAAAGAAGAGTTTGTTCTCTCAGGCTGAGAAGAGTGGAGGAGCAGAACGAGAGCAGCATGCAGGACCGAGCGTAGCCAGCTAGGAGACGAATCCATGCAGGACAAGAAGAAGCAGCACTCAGGAGGATGTCGACAGAGGAAGAAACACAAGCAAGCATCAAATCCAGCGTGAAACGGGAGTCCAGGAGGAAAGGTTAGAGTTGTTCTCTGTCTATCATATAGTATGGCTTCCATCCACTGTTGACGATGTTTTAAAGTTTGGATGAGATGGAAGTGCTCATAAAAAGAAAATACAAAACAAAGGAAGTTGGATTTTCAGAGTTTAAAACCACAAACCCACTGAGCACCAACTAAGTATCGGACCAATCAGGGCTAACTTAGATTGGCCCATTAAAAGGGTTTAAGTTCATCTGTTTTAAGTCAGTCCTATCCCTCCTTGATCTGCGCCTTAAATATACATCATTTTCTGGTCTTGATTCCACTTGACATCTTGAATTTAACCACAAGTTAATTTTTAACATCCTTTAAAATCACATCTGTGAGCTAGCTAGCTGTGTATTCATCAGCCACAACAAAGCTTTCCGTATTAATAGCATCTTCCTGTGGCTACGTCCAAAACCACACACTAGGGGGATGGATACACAATATGACCAAAATTATGTGGACATCTGCCCATAACACACATAATGCATGTGGCCATGGGAATTAACACAGAGTCGGTTCCCCTTTGCTGCTATAATATCCTCCACTCTTCTGGGAAGGCTTTCCACTAGATTTTGGAGTGTGGCTTTGGGGATTTGAGCAGTAATGAGGTCAGACACTGATGTGTGGGGTGCAGTCGGTGTTCCAGTTCATCCCAGAGGTGTTCAGTGGGGTTGAGGTCAGGGCTCTGTGCAGGACACTCGNTGCAGGACACTCGAGTTCTTCCACTCCAACCTTCACACACCATGTCTTCATGGAGCTCGCTTTGTGCCCAGGGGCATCGTCATGCTGGAACAGGTTTGGGTTCCAGTGAAGAGAAACTGTAAAGCTACAGCACACAGAGACGTTCTATACAATTGTGTGCTTCCAGCTTTGTGGAAACAGTTTGGGGAAGAACCACAAATGGGTGTGATGATCAGTGGAAACACAGACAGATATAAAAGCTGACAACTAGCACAACATGCATCATGGTTTTAAACATATCGAGAGGAAATAAGCGTAAGGAAATAACACTATGTCTCATAGCCAAACTTGCTGACTTTTTTGTCAAGGGCACAAACACATGATGTGCTCCATGATTATAAACCTGTTCATTTCCCTTAGTATTAATTCAGTTAACTAGCACTTAACCAGCTAATTAGTTCGTTAGGTTTCCAGGCAACAGAGACATGGGACTGGTCAGCATATTACAGCTTTTACTTACCCAGTGGGCTCGCTATTGAATTTCTGATTTTTTTTTTCCGACCCCAGATCAGTGATGTAAAGGAGCCAGTGGAGTGAGATGAGGACTGATTAAAGAGCAGATGCTTAAAGATCATAGTTAGAACAGTGCAAGCTTGTAGAATCAGGTTGCCGGTGTCGATATTCTCTCACGCAGGCCGCTGTGGATCAGCAGACCATAAATGTCTTAAATAATTTACCAGCTACGAGGACAGAAAAAGTACAAGAAACACTTTAAACAGGGTTTATAGGTGTGTGTGTACGTGCGTGTGATTCAGGTGCTCTTCTATCCCAGTTTGCTGAGTCACCGGGCCGTATCAGGATTAAACTGGAATTGAATTGACTCAGAGAGAGAAAAAGATAGAGGATGACCATCTCACTTCGATCACTCACGCTCCTTCAGTCTCCTGTACTCTGTAATGAATAACAGCACTTCAGCGAGCAGTAAATCCGCAGAGAGCTGCTTCCCGGCTCCACCGGGGCTGCTTTACGGCTGCTGTCTGGTTCCTGTGCTGGCCGTAGGGAAGACCTTCGATCTGAGGAAAGCCATTACTCATGCAGGTGCTTGGCTTTGCACAGTGAAAGCAGAGAGCATGAAGCTCATGCTAATCAGTCCTGATACAGGGACGAGAGATATGTATTACTTTCAAAAGAGCTCTTCACATCTGATATGAAATCTTTTGGCTGTAGTGAGATTCACAGCAGGACCTGGTGGGCAGATCTTAGGCTAGGCCACTGATAAAAAGGACAGTCAGTGAACCTAAAGCAAAGGCTAAAGCTCTTAATAAAAGAAGTTCCAGTTATGTAAAATCCTTTATTAGGGTGATGAGTGGCAGCGAGAGAGGCGCTGTCTGAATCCTCTCTGACAATTAAGATCATCATTATCCTTCCCCCACTGACAGCGTGAAGGAAGAGCTAGCTGTATTAGGCTGGCTCCAGCTTCATGGTTAAGTAATGATAATAGCAATAGTGATACTGGCACAAATAAAAATTTGCAATGCACTGAACATTATCTAAGAGAAATAAAACATTTTCCACAGATAGGACTATGTTTATTTTTCTGAGATAATTGAACTTTTTTTTTGATACACGATCAACAGTTAGATTTATAAAAGAATCCCGTGTATATATCTGAGATAATCAAGAGCTATTTCAGTGTGTGATTAACTTTAAAGAAGAACTTTACTAGGGTGACAGGTACACAGGACACACCTCCTTCACTGAGAGTGATAGATACAGAGGCCACGCCTCCTTCACTGAGACTGACAGGTAAAGAGGCCACGCCTCCTTCATTTAGGCTGAATGATAAAGAGGCCACGCCTCCTTCACTGACACTGAAAGGTACAGAGGCCACGCCTCCTTCATTTAGGCTGAGGGATAAAGAGGCCACGCCTCCTTCACTGACACTGACAGATACAGAGGCCACACCTCCTTCACTGAGACTGACACATGTCACGCCTCCTTCATTGAGACTGACACATGTCACGCCTCCTTCGCTGAGACTGACAGGGAGAGGCCACGCCTCCTTCATTGAGACTGACACAGATGCCACGCCTCCTTCATTGAGACTGACACAGATGCCATGCCTCCTTCATTGAGACTGACAGAGAGGCCACGCCTCCTTCATTGAGACTGACAGAGAGGCCACGCCTCCTTTATTGAGTGACAGAGAGAGGCCACGCATCCTACATTGAGACTGACACAGATGCCATGCATTCTTCCTTGAGACTGACACAGATGCCACGCCTCCTTAATTGAGACTGACACAGATGCCATGCATTCTTCATTGAGACTGACACAGATGCCACGCCTCCTTAATTGAGACTGACACAGATGCCATGCATTCTTCATTGAGACTGACACAGATGCCACACCTCCTTCATTGAGACTGACAGAGAGAGGCCACGCCTCCTTCATTGAGACTGACACAGATGCCACGCCTGCTTCATTGAGACTGTCAGACACAGAGGCCAACTTTTCCCTGATATTTGAGTCAGTGCATCCATGTCATAAATATATAATCTGAATAAACTAAATCTGATTCGACTCAGGAACAGCAGGAAAAAGCAGGAGCACCATCCTCAGTAGCACAGGCTGTGGACGCTAACATGTTTTGATGTAATGTTTGTGCATGATTTGATATCCTCGAGCTGTGCACTGAGCAGTCAGTGTGTACCTGTGTGTACTGCTCTCTCTGCCCACCACAGGAAATGTCTCTCATCCTCTCATCCATGAATGCCTTCCATCTCCATAGCAACTGTTGCTCTCTGACAGGAAACCACGAAAAAGATGACTCAGACTTACCACACAAACACATTCAGCATCAAAAACATGACTTGATGGTGAACAATCAGGCATCTGAAACCTATGCTAACAATATGCACCAGCTAATAATTTCTCATTCTCCATTTAGCTTCAGTAAATAGGAATCATTGCGTGTTTCAATGTGAGTAGCTTTTCTCTGCACGTATAAACACTAGCAGGAACTGTAAACACATGGAGAAGCCAGATGGCTGACACAGATGTACTTTTGACTGGCATACATTAATATTCCCCGTCTCCTAACAGCTGTTAAATCATCTTCACAGTAAAGGAGCACCCCGGATATTGAATTTTATCAACTAGAAACACAACTAGCTCAACCTGAACTTGGCTGTGTTAGTGTGCTTTGACATATGAATGTTAAGTGTGTTTGAATGAAACCTTGGTGTGTTCTCCTTCTGCAATCAATATAGTGATCTATCTATCTATCTTCTCCACCTTGCTGTGGTTGTTCAGGCAGGTGAAAGCACAGCAGTCACACTCCGCGGCCTGAGAGCATCTGAGAAAGCTGGTCTCTGACCTCTAGGGTGGTTTGATTGCAGCAAGAATGCAATTCGACTCTGAATCGACTCAACTGCAGGAAGTGAAAAATGTGCGGTTTTTGTGGACATGAGTTGCAAAAATGAGTCACAAGGTTACAAAGTGAACCAAAAGACAGAGCTGTAGAACTGCAAATATGCCGCGTCTCCTTGAGATTTGCAACAGTACACAAAGAGAGAAAAACACTGCATGCAATATGTAAAGTGATTTAAACTAGTTCCTGGTTCTCCATGCTCAGGGGATTTTCGTGACTTCTACACACACTCGGTAAAGCTTTCCATCATCATTTTATACAATAAATTACAATATTTTAACGCTGACATTTTCAGCCATACTAGACACTTCTTCCTTTTTCCGTTCTTTCAATTATGTTCTGTGTGAAACCAAACCAAGTAGCAAACGAACTAAAAGAATCACTTTGATTCAGATTCAGCAAAACTGACTAAGCCAGCTGCATGGTCCCTGTGTTGAAGAAAAACTTCAGGCACAGCCATTTATAAGGCTAAAAATAAATAAAAGATCCAAATTAGTGGTGGGTGACACAACTGAAATATTATACCACGATTCTCGAAGCCATTTCTACGACACAGAATCTTGCCCAGCATCTAATCCAAATTACTGTAACAGTCTTTCTTAATGTTTTTTTTTTTTTTTTAATAGAAAGTTTACCAGAAAGTTTCATAGAGCAACTCTCATGGGATGCAGCAGATGTGTGAGTGGGAGGTTTCTTACCCTTCGTGTGGGCGTGAGCAGCCGGTCAGTTACGAACCTTCGCGTTCAGGCCACGCCCACTTCCAAAGACAGATATTCAATTCAATTCAATTTTATTTGTATAGCACTTTTAAGAGTGGACACTGTCACAAAGCAGCTTTACAGAAATGTATAAATTCAGGATATACATTTAAATTAAAGTATTCCGAATGAGCAAGGAAAAACTCCCTGAGAAGAAATGAGGAAGAAATCTTGAGAGGAATCAGATTTCTGAGGAACCAGACTCAAAAGGGAACCCATCATCTGGGTGACACCAGACAGTGTGATTATAAATAATTACCCCTCTTTAACTATATATTATATAGTCAAAAAGTGCAGTTGTGTAACCAGGAACTTACGAGCAACTAATAAACATGAGTATCAGAGTCATTTCTGGATTCATTGCAGTTTTAACTATTTTGTTGAAGTTATCAACTGTTCAATAATGGAGACTTGTGTGTAAAACAATCCTAAGGCTATCCAAGGAAGAACATCCACAGCCGTCTTTATGGTTACTATGCGGATATGAATTCTTGGAGCAATAAATAGATAGTGTCTTTGCGTCACACCCCTAGTCTCTTTCTAGCTTTTATTGTTGTCCATATCAACACGATTCTGACTTCCTCTATGGTTTAAAGGGAGTCCAGATCATGAGTGATGACCAAGAAAGTTCGAAGTCTCTCATCCTTGTGGTGTGGATTTGCTTTGGGGCTGTAGTTGTGCCTGGAGAACCGCTGATGCTGGATGAATTCCACGCTCACACTTGTAACACAGCTTACTATTTGGAAACAGAAACATCAGAGGGCCGTGCTGCTAATTAGGGTGAGAAGGTGACACTAATGTATTCCACGCTGGACATTTGGGCAGCATAATGAGCAGACAGGCGTCCAGTCTGCTTCTCCCTGGCATGAGAAAAGAGCTCCTCATTAAGTCTGGGTGGAGTGCTTGGTTTTCAACAGGCCGAGGATCTTTTTTGATATTAAAGGAGATCTTTTATCGCATATTTTCTCTGCGTCTCTCAAACTGAAGTTCTTTCTTGTTGCCTCCTAATTTGTAATGATGAGTACACATTACTTGTTTGCAGTACAGAGTTCTGGTGATTCACCTCACGGCGGTGGAGAGGTCAGTGAGCTCCAGTGCCAGAGCTTGTCCTTCTGAACTGAGCCACCTCTTGCCAAACTCCGCTATCCGGAGGGCTACTTGTTCATTCCCGCCCATCTGCTGCCATCTGTCCAGTTCTCCTGCCATCACAGTGCTGCTGTCTCATTTGAAGTTGGCCAGCATTCTTCATGTAATAGGGTGATGGGATTTTCTCAGTGGGAGCTGGATTCCACCCAGTGGAAGCAGATCATTGCTCATTTTCTCTTCGCAATGGTTCAAAAAAATCCATCAGGAACTCTGCGGTAAACATATGGAGTTCTGCTGTTTGAATTATTGAAGTTAAAATGCTCGGTGAAGTTAAAATGCATGGTTTATTGGATTATTCACTTCAGCGTCCTTCATTCAAGTGCTGAGAAGGGTCTATACGTACAGAAACATGCTGATACGCTGACTTAGCCTCTGTAATTTATTGACCAGTGCAGACTTGGCTTGGCCTGCCAGAGAACGATTTATTTATGACTCCCATCCCGCTTTCTTCCACTACGTCTCTTTACGATCAGGAAGATGATACAGGATGTTACAAAACCAAACCAAACAAAACAAATGATGACATGTTTAATGTAGGAATCAGGTGCATAAACGCAGAGCATGGTTTCAGCCCTACATGCCCCTGAGGCAATGTTTTTTGTTCTTTCAATTATGTGCAGTGTGAAAAAATATACCAAATAACCAATTTCGGCAAACAGATTGATCCTACTACGGTCATACTTCTACATTAATACTACAGTACTATCACGTTAGATGACAGTATGTATAGTAGAGTGATAGAGAAGAAAACAAATGATAACGTTTGGTTTAAGGTCGGACACTCAGCATGTTCTTTATTAGGAGCAATCCGGAAATTACAATCATAATCATACTCCATTACAAGTGTCATTAGACAATCGGACAGGATTAGGCAGGGTTAATCAGGTGAAGATCTAAACCAGGAAACACAGAAACACAAGAGAAATACACAACAGGAACAACAAGGCAGGTTTCGTGAAATATAAAGGAAGCGCTGAGGGTTTAAATACGCAAACTAATCAAGAGACAACAAGAAACCGGTGAAACAAAGCAAGGAGAAGACGGGCAGAGAGAAAACTCTGGCAACCTTCTGAAGTTAAGTCGCCAACTCACGGTGCTTGTCGCCATTGGAGCAGTTACTCGAAGGGGATAGTTGTGACACAAGTACTAAAAAAATACACATAATTATGTGTGTGTTTAAATTCAGTGATGGAAACTCAACTCCTGGAGAGTTCAGATTTAATTTTGCACTTTAATTTGACAAATCAGAGTTGGGGATTCATGTGAGGATTGTGTAAACCAGGTGTGTTAGATTACAGGTACTAGTGGTAGCACTGTGCAGGAGCAGGACCGGACACTTAGGGTTGGGATCAGGAGCTTCCCCAAGTATCCGAAGGTCCTCTGAATGTCTGTTCCCACATTCACTGCACATACGTAACCGATCGCATTCATTTAGGATATTTTCAAAGAATTGTTACCGTTGTATTGCTTTATTGCTTCAGGAAGACATTTATCGCTTAAAAAGTGAACTTTGGCTCATCCTGCTTCTTGAAGGTTTAATATCAAGGTTCAAAAGTCACACAGCGTAGCAGATTAAGGCTTTTATAGCCGTATTAACACCTCTGTGATGCAGTTCAGCAGCAGGTTATTGTTGTTTGGATGGATTTTTTACTCCTCATTGTCTGTAATGGTTCTGATTGCTGCCTGAATTTCTAACAATCTTTTAAGTGGCGTGAGATGGCCTGCAGTTCGTTTCGGATTAAACCCCAGAGCTGTGTGATGTCTGATTGATTTATATTACTGTGTTCACTGAGCCTTAATGTTGGATGGAGGCTAACAGAGCATGAAAGGGCCCTGATGCCATATGTCCCCTCCGAGCTTTCTCAGCCTGCTGATGAGACGCTGATGGACTTGTGTATGGATGTTGTGGACGGCCAACTAGTTACATGTATTATGGTTAGCTCACCGTTTGTATCACTGTGTGAGTAATTGATCCGCACGCTGGTGTGGGTCAGTACCTGCATGAGGTGTTCAGGGTTAAGAGTTAAGAGCTGTGAGGGAACAAAACGTGGACCATTTGGGCTCCCTGGCGTTGGAAACACAAGTCTGAACAAAAGAAATTCAACTGAGCTAGGAGTGAAAACAATTAAGGACCTTAATTGGGCTACTTAAAGCAGCTATACTGCTAATTGTAGAATGGCTTGAAAATGTCAAGAGTGCCACAAACGCTTGAATAAATCCAAGGGCTTTCAATTCAATTCAATTCAGTTTTATTTGTATAGCGCTTTTAACAATGGACATTGTCGCAAAGCAGCTTTACAGA
>JAKKZN010000004.1:2526913-2540756 GCA_033441825.1 Pangasius elongatus
ATTCTGCATTGAGGAGTGGGGGAAACTTTCTTCCAGTCGATGTCAGAAACTGGTAGATGGCTACAAGAAACATCTCATTGAGGTTATTTCATCCAAAGGGGGAAACACTAGCTATTAGGGCATAGGGTGTGATAACTTTTTCCTCAGTCGAACTATTTTTGTTGATTTCTTTTGTTTAATAAGTGAAAACAAAGTGATTTTTTGTTGTCTACATGCAATTACATCACTTTCATCTACAGGTACAAATTAAAACAAGATCAGAAATTGACACATTGCCATTTCTTAATAAAGAACTGAATATTTAATGGGGTGTCCTAATTTCTTCACATGACTGTATATATACAGTCCACGGTGATTTCTATGAATGTCAAAAATATTTTTCTTACGTTCACGACGACCGATAGATCTTTGTTGTGAACTCTACTGTATATATGCATAGATTCTCATACATACAGTGATAAACTGACAGATCATGCACTTTCTCACTCACTAACACACACAATCTTTCCTGTTCCTCTGAATAGCTCTAATAATAATTTTTGCTCTTTCCTTTTTTTCATCTCCCAGGTATTCTATGTTTCCGACCTCTTCAGGGCAAAGGACAGAGGCTCTTCCCTCCCACCAACTCCTATAAAGAAAGACCTTCTACCCACTGTGGAACGGAACAACCACCTCACCTTAGCATGACTCTAACAGCCTAGGATGCGCTGAGGTGCCGGTGCATACGGACTGGAGTGGCCCTGGGCTAGCACTGGCTTTGCCCATCAGCAGACTGGCCTACACTGGACAAATGTAAACCACATGTGAAGCTTAATGTGCCAAATCAATGGCATGTTGGAACTCAGGCCCTCCAATGTTAACTGTTAAACCTGAGAGGCCATTCTAGAGCTGCACCACTAAGATGAAGGAGCCTGTTGTTTATCTCTTCAACCGAATCGTGAATCTCGACAACTCAAATGGACAGCAAAGCTATTTCTGAGAAGACATGGTTGTTTAACCTTAAGTGAAACAAATTCCTAGCCCAGAGGAAGGATTTTTAACAGAATTGCTACATGGTGGACTGTGAATATTATTTGAGAATGTAGCGCAGTATTCAAACCTCACGTCTAACTACACTTGAATGTTCAGTAAATTATAAAATGCCTTGATCTGTTACTTACGAAAGCCCTGAGCCACATGTTGTAGAAAAAACTTGAGATGTTATGTAGTTATTGTGACTTAATATCTCACTATTTCAAGATGACATTATTTTCGACTTTTTATTTAATTATTTCAGGATACTCTCACTGACCAATTTATTATGAACCCCTCTACATCTGTTCATTCATGCAACTAGGGAAGTGGTAGCTCAGTGGTTAAGACATTGGACCCCTACGCGGAAGGTTATGAGTTCAATCCCCAGCACTGCCAAGCTGCCACTGCTGGGCCCTTGAGCAAGGCTAAACCCTCAACTGCTCATTTGTTTAAATGAGATAATTGTAAGTCGCTCTGAATAAGGGCGTCTGCCAAATGCCGTAAATGTAAATGTAAACTATCTAATCAGGGTATCACAAGGCAGCAGCTCAGTGCATAAATGCATGTAGGCATGAGACAAGAGCATCAGGTAATATTAACATCAAACATCAGATTAGGGGAACGTGACCTCGGTGACTTTGATCATGGCATGGTTATTAGTGCCAGACAGGCTTGTTTGAGTATTTCAGAAAGTGCTGATCTCTTGGGATTTTCACAGATAACCTGTCTCTAGACTTCACACTAGAGAATGATAAGCAGTAGTTCACTGAGTGGACACACCTCATTAATGAGAGAGATCAAAGGAGAATGAACAGACTTGTTCAAACTGACAGGAAAGGTACAACTACTCAAATAATCACTCTTTACAACAGTTGTGAACAGAAAAGCCTCTCCGAATGCATAATGTTCCCCAGTTTTAGAATGGGGTTCCTAATAATTTGGTAAATCTGAGTGTATCTTATTATTATTTGGACTTATCACGAGATGTCATGAGCTATTGGATATTAGGTAAAAAAAAAAAAAAAGATTAAGTTAAAAGAAACAAATAACTTATAGTTCAGGGCTTCAGTAGATTCTAAGTAATGGTACTAGACTGATATTTCAGACTGATATTGGTCAGGAATATTGTGGTATCAGATAGGATTAGACATATTTTGTATTAGTATTGCCCATCTGAAGCACATCATTGGCTAATGGCTGATTCTCAGAGATCTAATAGTGAATAAGACTAGCTGGTTTTCAGATATCTTTCATACTGGGTCTTCATCATCATCACCACCACCACCACCACCACCAGTGCCTTGTTCTGAGTGAATTATTCTTTAAATAGTGTTCATTTGCAGTTGAGATGTGTGACGTGTGACAGGAGCGGGGTTTCAATCTGCTGGTTTAAGATGAATCCCGACAAAAAGAAGCACAGTTCCTGTGTTATTTACCTTTAAGCCAGTGTTCTTTTACTCGATGTATGTACTGAATGAAGTGTATGAGACCATAAGTGTGAGAGACCACTATAAATGTGTCTCAGTGAAACTTTTGTGGCTGGGAACCTACAATTCTTTAAAAAAAAATTATAAATATATTTTTGTGTAATCAAAAAGACTGTGGAAACATGTTGTGATACCACTTGATGAATAAAGGTACATTATGACTAAAGTGTTTTTTAAACTATTTATTTATTTAAACATTGGAATAACACACCAAGGTCCTGCCCATGGTATACAGATATTTAAAAAAAAAAAAAATTCTCTGCTCTGTTTTCGTGGAAACAGCGTTTTGTGTCACGGTTTTTCACGGTTGTGGATCAGGTTGTTTCTCTGCAATCTGTTTCAAATTTATTATTTAATAACATGCTTGTAAATGTTATTTCACGTGGTTTTATTATTACATATATGATACACACTGTACTTCTCCTGAAGCCTCTGATTTTGTGGTACAAACTTTACTTTTTTTTTATTAAACCCAGGCAAACACTTTGTATTTAAGTGTAACCATAAGCCAGTCCACACATATTAATCCTTGTGTTTGCCTTTGCCTTAGGGCACGTTGGTGTTTTTCCACATTTCACCTTGTCTACCGCTCATGTTCTTAATGTTATTTTTTGAGGCATTTGATGTAACAGTCTTCACCTTCTGGGCTGGTGTACTTATGTTAGTGTTTTAAACTGTTTTGTTTGGACAGAGAGATTTACAAAAAACACTGCTAATGTGTAGAATTTTGTGAAAACGATAAAGACGTTTAAGGGATAAAGACTACATTTTCAAAATATAAATAGAGAATAACAAAAATAAAATACATAAATACCATAACTAGACAGCTGAAGATTAGAAGAAGGTCGTCTGGTCTTTTTCCAGTCTTCAACTGTCCAGTTTGTGTGAGTCTGTCCACTGTAGCCTCAGATTCCTGTTCCTGGCTGACAGAAGTGTAACCCGATCATCTGCTGTTGTAGCCCATCTGCTGTGCATTCTGAGATGCTTTTCTGCTCATCACGGTTGTAAAGAGTGGTTGAGTTACTGTAGCCTTCCTTTCAGCTCAAACCAGTCTGGCCATTTTCCTCGGTCATCTCTCTCAACAACAAGGCGCTTCCACCCACAGAACTGGATGTATTTTTGTTTTTCACACTTTTCTGTATAAACTGTTGTGTGTGAAATTCCCAGAAGATCAACAGTTTCTGAAACACTCATACCAGCCCATCTGGCATCATCAACTGTGCCGGGGTCAAAGTTATTTAGATGACATTTTTCTCCATTCTGATGTTAGATGTGAAGCTCTTGACCTATATCTGAATGATTTTATACATTGTGCTGCTGCCACATGATTGGCTGATTAGATAGCAGCATGAATGTGCAGGTGTGTATGTGTTCCTATTAAAGCGTAGGGTGAGTGTTTGCATGGACAGGACCTTAATGATTCTTGCTATTTTCCTTGAAGCAGAGCCTTAGGCCTACAAATTGTTCTCATCATGCACTTCAGACACACACCGGAGAAAAACATTTCTTTTTTTGGATCCTTTTGGCCACTCTAGTTTGATGTAGTAGACAGGAATTCTGAAAGGAAGTGGGTTCCTCCGGAAAATCACAGTCTGATTCGAAGTGCTTTTATTTGTGTGGTATTTTAACTGGACCCAGACCATGGAATGCCCTTCATGTGGCAAACTCACATCTCACTTTCTCATACACCCCAACATCCCCCGACATGGGGGCTTGAGAATAAAACACTTCAGCCCGCATTCTTCCACACTCCGCTTCTTCAGTTCAAACAGACTTTCTCAGAGTTCAAAGACATAACAAAATGTTTATCCTGTGCATCTATGAATCACTTTGTTGTCTTTCCTGTGAGAAATGTTTTTTATTTTGTGCTTAGCACTTCAATCACCCTGGTCAGCATTTCTTTCCTGTAAAACTCCTGCTCGTTAAATTTCTTGCAGATGCTACAGCTTTATTTGCATTACGGAGGAACGAGCAGACAAAACACTAGCACGAAACAATATTTACCAAACATGTCTGGGTTTTAACCAGAGCAACGTTACACATACATGCCCTTCTAACCACAACAAATGATTTCAGCATACCATTCCAGACTTCATCAAAGAGGCTCATCAAAGAATAAAGGATGAGAAGAAAAGAAAAAAAAAGGCCTTTTTTCGCAAAGTCTCAAAAGTTCATTTGGGATATTTTTCACCCAGTGACACAAAATTAAGCTCTTTCACTGCCAGAAACAGCATAACTTTGCTTAGAATCTTTGTGAATCTTGAGTTTTTACACTCAAATCAAAATCTACAGGTTTCCTGCAGAAATAAATGTACAAGAATGTAGAGAAAAACATCTCTTACACTCTCATAACACCGGTGTGCGCAAGGAAACCATTCTGCAGACCCACACCCAGAGAAATAGTAAATCCATACTCGACACTCCTCATTTTCTGTTTTCTTTCTTCTGTTTTTCTTCCAATGAGGAATTTGCACAAATGACCTCCACATGTTACAGAGATGTTCCCGTGGGAAGCAGGCCAGCAGTGTAATATTGCTGACTGGACACAAAAACAAACTTGATCATGGGGCGACCCTTCTGTAGTGTAGCAACACTCCAGACAATTCAAACCATGTGTCGGGAAATGTGGTTTGAGATGAAACGGGCAACGTATTTCTATATGTGTTTAGAAACCAGATCAGAAATCGGCTCTCAGGGTTCCTGTGTAGTGCAGAATAACAAAGCTGACAAAACCCATGCTTAAACTCAAGCAGTCAATGGGCCTCACTTATGAATACTTTAGTAAAGCTGTGTATAAATGTTTTCATAGTCCAACCTGGACTAAATACTAGCACCAGGGTTTACAAATGTCTCGGTAATGGTGATTTTATTTATACTAATATGCATGCGTTGATAAATGCCAATAAGCTGTAAATGACCAAGCATGTACATAGCACAGCTGATTTGCTTTCAGAAAAAAAACAATGCTCACAGTGAATGGAAAACATCCTAGTCAGGATCATTGCGGATCTGGAGCCTTTGCCAGGAATTTGGGATGCCAGTCCATTGCAGGACACCATGCACACACATTCATTATTTTAGCCAGTGTGTTTGGGTAGTGGGAGAACCCCAAGAAACACGATGAGAAACTTGGGACCCTGGAGCTGTGAGATGGCAACGCTACCTGCTGCAACACCAAGCTGCCTGGGCACCATTACTTTTGTCTTAGCTCTTGTAGGACACAAATTTTTTTCTCATATGACTGGATTTTGCAGTGAATACCACATGTGATTTTAATAACATTTTATGTACATACAATAAATGATACTTTGGAACAATTTTCAGTTATTTTAAAAGAAATCAACAGGAAATTCTCGTCTAACAGTGGAACCGGTTTGGGGTCTGTAGGTGTAAAATTCATAAATATTGCTCCATTAAATAAACATGATGGTACGCATTTGCCTAACACTTGAGTAATTGAACAAAGTGTATAAATTACAGCTCTGGTTTGGTCATAAGGTAGAAACTGTGGAGGTTTTTGTACACTTGAAGGGATCCCTGAATGCAAAAGGTTTGAGACCTCCTATCCTAATTAATGCAGAGCACCCACAATGCACTGTACAGGCATGTGATGTTCTGGGAACAGGATACCAGTACAGTGCCATTTTTTATTTTTTAGCTAACTATGCACTCTAGCTCACTATCATTAAGTTCTTATCAAATTTTAATCTTCCTATTTTTATTCATTTGATATTTTGATATATACCATAAACAGTACGATAGTGTAGCAGGTAACCTTACTGGCTCACAACTTCACGATCCCAGTTTTAATCCTGATCCCAGGCTGATGTCTGTGCAGAAATTCGCATTGTCTCAATGTCCTGTGTTCATGTGGGTTTCCTCTAGGCCCTCTGGCTTCCTCCCGCTGTTCAAAAACAAGCTGGTATGTGGACTAGCTACTCTAAATCGACACTTGTAAACAAGTATGTGAATGCTTGTGTACAGTGTCATCCGATAGACCAGCATCCCATTTAGAATGTATTCTTGCTTTGTGCCCAGTGTTCCTGGGACAGGCTCCAGATCCACCATCACCCTAAACCAGAATAAAACAATTACTGAAGCTGAATGAATTAATTTAAATTGTTTTTAATAAAAAATGAGACTGAAAACAAATTACCTAATGGCCCTTACATACAACAGAGTAGATTTTAGTTGTTTCTCCAAGCCCTTGCATTTCTAGTTCTGTCCCAGTGGACTGGGTGGACAAGCCCACTCCAACCACTCCACCTCCACGAATGATTCATCACACTCCTCTAGAGTAAAAGACTCCGTACTCGCAGCTTTGACCTTGTCTGGAGGCCAAGAATGTCTGAGTCTGGCAACATTATGAATGAACTGTGGCAGGAGTAAAGACTGAAGTCTTCCAGCTCTTCACTGCCAGAACACTAAAAATGATCATGGCCTGTTCATTTTAAAGCTCTCGGGTAAACACTGTGACCTGAATGTAGGACGCCTGTTCTCAGTTACTCTTGCACTTCACTCCAAGATTTGCAGCAATGGAGATTCAGCCTTGAAGCTCAGAGCAGAAGCCACCCAGATCTCTAGCCCCAAATTGAGTCAAACCATATTCATATATATGGTCAGTGTTAAAGCCTTCTCGGTGGCAGTCTAGATTTCACCCATCAGTTTCTGAATATTAAACCAGCAAGTCCACGGAGCTCATCTTGTTCCAAAAGTATTAAATAAAATCACAAGCAAAATACAAAGACAGCTCCAGGTTCCCTGATTCATGCTTGAGTTACCGTCTGTGCAGAGTTCTCCCTGTGTGTGTGGGTTCCTGCTGGGTTCTCTGGTTTCCTCCCACTGTCCAAAAACAGAACTGGCGACTCTAAATCACCGCTAGGTATGAGTGGTGTTCCCGGAATAAGCTCCAGATCCACCGCCACCCTGACCAGGATAACCAGCATTTACTGAAGATGACTGAATAAATGTAATCTCTAAATCAGATGAAAAATATACAAAATATTAAGAAAACATGTAAAAGTAGGCAAATTCAGAGTCTACGTTGATCGTCTTACAGGAATTCAGTTGTTCCTACCTTTTAACTTATGTTAAAATGGGTTATGTACTGTGCAAAATACGATGAACTTTTCATCTTCATATCCTAATAACAACAGTGCACAGCTGTTCTTGATTTAATGCATGAAAGACTTAGGAATAAGTCAGAAAAGTCATTGCAGTGAAATACTAAACAGTAGAGGATGTAATAATGTGGCGTGTGTAATAAGAGTAAAATCTAAGAAGTAGATCTCGGGTTGAGCAGTGTGGTCAGTATGAGCTCAGCCCTCTGGGACAGGCAGGGGAAGTCTTGTTTAATGACAACACTTGAGCTTATTTATATAAGAACATGAATGTGCTCTGAATCACCTGACCTTCAACCTCCGTGAGCTCCAGCTTTACAAAACAGAGTAACAGGGTCAGATCTCAACACAGATTTAGTATTGCTCAGGATTATAAATGTGATTTAGACAGACTGAAAGGAGCTGGTGCTGGGTCAGCCCATGCACTCTGAGAAACATTATACAAGACATATTCAATATCACTCCTGAGGGACCTGTTTCCCCACTAAGGCATATCTCACTCACCAAGTTAGCTGTCAAGTGTTTCCTTGTGACATTATAACACTAGAAACTATAAAAACTATTAGTCTTGAGCAATACATTGTACCACAAGGTCAGCGTTGAAGTCATTGTTCTGTCTTGTGCGTCTGCACGTCTGCACTTGTGCACTTTATGTATACATTTATGTAGTCCCTGTAGTTCTGTGTTGTTCTGTGTTGGTCTTATGTATCACCTTGGTCCTGGAGAAACATTGTTTTATTTCACTATGTACTCGTACATGGCTGAAATGACAATAAACTCCACTTGACTTGACTCATCGATGCTAAATAATTATGATGTGGGGCATTTTAGTTTCTCATCCAAATGCATTTTGGGGGAAAAAAGGATGATAGAGTAAATAATCCACTTTGTATATGTTCATTACACACTCAAATATAGTTCACACACTCCTTCTCAATCACTACAGATTATGTTCATGTGTAACGGATGTGTCTGAGGGGGTGTGTGCAATACAACTCTGTGTATTTTGCTTACACTTGGTGGTGCTGTTGTTCTCAGTTCCACAAAATTCCAAAATGATCTTTGCTGAAACGTTTCACAACTGCTAGTCCATTTGTACCAGCTAGAAGGTTCGCTTCCACCAAACTGGGAGGAAATTTGTCATTTGTTTCATACATGTAGGTAACACTTTATTTAAAAGATACATATACATGGCCTTAATAACATTCTTTTATACAGCAATGCTGAAGAATTTATGAAAGACTTGCGTCAAAAGTCATGAGGTGGCAGGTTGACTTTGTCTTTGCATTAAAGAGAGAAGCGAGAACAAGCCTAGATTATCATTATGGATCAACTGATTGAGTCACTCTCATTTGTTTGCCACTATAGTCTCGTCAGTTGAAGAGAGTTCAATTCCATGCACCTATAAAACACAGATAGAGTAAACCCACCTTTCTAAAGATAAGATGAATGTATATAGGATTTTACAAAAGTCAGTTACAAAAGTCTCAAACAGTTGACCCTTAATGATTATTGAGGCACATCCTATCTTCTATATAACTTAAAGACACTGCAATGCACTGTAAACACGTAATGTTTGGCTGAATGAGGCGGATGCAAGTGCAGGTGCTTGGAATATGTTCTACTGAGTACAAACCCAGAGACATCATTAACGTCCATCATGGGGGTCAATACACAGGCAGTATAATCCATAATCATAATGGAATAACAATCAGTAAACATTGGGGTTCCACCAGCTTAACATAAGTGCTATCACAACCTAGTTTTTGTATACAATTGACCACTATGTTTGGGTTTACAAACTATGAAAGAAATCAACAGTTGCACCAAATGACAGAGCATAAATGAAGCTTAAGTTACAACTTAAAAGGTATACCTAGCCCTTAGTAGGTGCAGCTTTCTCCAGATCCATGAAGAAACTAATGACAAGATGGGGAAACAAATCAGAAACCAAAACAAAAGCATGTTGTGCTTGTCGCCATGGGAACCATGACAGGAAGGGGGAATCCATAACCATAATCCAAGCCATTTCATGTCACGATAAATACTTAATACTTATGTAATGCTTGTGAGTGAGATATGAAGGCCCGATGTATCTACCCTTCAAATAAATTGTTCCCAAAAGCGCTCTAAAATCCTCAAAGCCTGAAACTGAAGAAACAGAATGTGAAGATGGAGTGACATGGGTGCATTTCTTATGTGCAGACTCTCCTGCATGCACATGGCCTACAAACGAAAAGCATGAGCTAACACTCAAGTTAAAAAAATAATAAAAGTGTTTATTTTTCCAAGTCCAACTCCCTGCTCCATACTATCCATTCTCTCTGTCTCCCCCGTTCCTTTTTCTCTAGCCGAAGCTTAGGCACCAATCCTTTCTAGCAGTTTTCACTGATGCCCTTTAAAAAAAATACATATAGTATGCATAGAGCAGTTTTTATGCCCTAGACTCTCTTGACTAACATGAAGCTTTCAATCTGCAGACATGATTCACTATACATTCGAGAGCATTTGCCATGCTGACACTGTTGCCCGAATAAACAAAATTCCTGTGTGGTGATCACATGCTTTTACAACTTAGTCTTAATAAATTTATATTTATTACTTATAAATCTACATTTCCTGCACAGTAGCACAGATCGAAAAGGTGACTTCATACTGTGTCATTTGGTCCACGTCATGTTTTATTTATGTTACGATTTCCTAAACTTGTGAGTCAGAAGCAAAATGCATAAAAAGCAAGACTAGTGCGATATTTTACGATCCTTTCACTATACCTTAACAACCTTCTTGACACACCTTCAGTTCATGCCAACCCCTGGGGTCTCACAAACCTGACTGTAAATGTGCTAAGGAATTGACATGGTTTATAGTAAGCTGCACAGCATTTATTACACAATCCCTTCCCGCAAGAAGCCCCAAACTGACCATGCAGTCGCACGCTGGGTTCGGATGTTGGCTTTTTATTCATCCCTTGCGTGAGGAAATGGTGGTTTCAGCAGGGAGGGATGAAATAATACCTTAACATGAAGGGATATGTATGTATATGTTCAGGGTGGGAAGGACTTAGCAGTGCTTATGAGCCTACTGAGATCAGCTATTAATGCAGCAGCGAGCTGGAATTCGAGATGAGGTCACATGCACGTGAAATGGGTAAAAAGTTGAAAAAGTACTTCAACTGCTTTCACATGCAGGAGGAAAGGTTAGCCACTAAAGCAAACGAGGCAACATCCAACTACACTGTGGAATATTAAATACAGCTAATTTTGCCGAGAACCTCATCTGGCTGTGTCAAGGAACATCAGACAGCACTTGGAACCTCTACTCCTGTCTTTACGATACAAAAATATATTGTGATACACTGGTAAACACTATACAATATATTTACCAAGGGTGTAACCTGGCTTCAAAAAGTGCTGGAGATCAGAACTAGTGTTCAAATCCATCCACACCTTCCTGCAGTCATGTGATGATGGATGACTCAGTATTTTTTCTGAGTTGCTCCAAGGTGGATCAGGATCAGGTACATTATGTCTTTGCTTGGAAGAGCAAAGAAAAGTAAAGCAGAGGCCGAGCTCCTGCAGGCTGAGTAAATTAGTCGTGATAACAACAGCCTAAGCCAGTATAAAACCTCATATTTTATATTTGCATATGCTGCAATATTGTAATTGTTGTTTTTTTCTAAATACATCCAGCATACAAACAAGCAGAAAAAGTAAGCTGCTTGTGCTGAATTAATTAGCAATCAATACATGAGATATTTAATTACAGTCTAAGAAAATAACAGTGTGAATAATCCTTAAGTGTACTTTTATAAAGAGTTTTTCATCAGTTTATTATATATGCATGAAATAACAGACTTGGGGTCATCCTGTTATAGGATAATAATCATGGGGTGGTATGATGAGGCAGAGTCCAAGTAACAGCACATCCCCAAGTGTTTTATTCCCCTTATACCAGAGCAAATTGCCAGTGAGAAAAATGTTTATTCATTAAGCAATGCCTTATTATATTTTATCCAATAATAGCTACAGTCAATATAGTGGAACATCCAAGAAACAAGCCTGTTATCACTTTACGTTATAGCAGCTATAAGCAGTCATCTTTTATTTTTTAAGTTTCTCTTGTGTAATACAACATATTAGACAAATAATGCAGCCTGTTATTTTACAGAGAAACCAAAAATCATCAAGTCATGAACATTTACTGGCTGTTACAATGCCCTGATATATTATAAGCACAAAATGTTTAATAAACATCACCATATGATAAAAACGTCACCTTATCAATGACCTGTGATTTGCAGCTGCACTACTGCCAGAGCTGCTGTGATTAAAAATTAATCAATACTCCAATGTATTTAAATATACTGTAATATATATATATCTATACATGTACTGTGTTAAATGCAAATATGTGCTACAGAATATACCGGATTCTTGCAACTCTACATGTGACAAGTGAGCAACCAAGAAATCTTTCGATTTTAAAAAGTTATAACTGACTGCTAAATCTTTAGTATATATATATTTATACTAAATTTATACTTATTTCTGAACACTGCATAAGATCACCAGCTTTTAAGCAAGTTAATCATTTCTAGGCTGCCAGCCACTGAACTGAACAATGCTGCCACCTTGAGGACAATCCGGCAGTTAAGTGTGTGGGCCTCATTTTAAAGTGGGGATCNTTTTAAGCAAGTTAATCATTTCTAGGCTGCCAGTCACTGAACTGAACAATGCTGCCACCTTGAGGACAATCCGGCAGTTAAGTGTGTGGGCCTCATTTTAAAGTGGGAATCTGGATTGGATCTGAAATGGTAGGACAAGAGAATTAGTAAAGAAACCATGATTACACCGAAGAGTGTTGGAGCTGTTTTTTGATCCAAAGTTAAAAAAAAATAAAAAATCCTGTAAATAACCAATATTTGCCCTTAGCTAGAATCTGACTTGGAATCAATGCTAGTCTAACCTGGCATTAGCAAAGAAAACAGAGATAAATATAATAGGTTAATTAGCAAACACTACCTCAGCATGCTTTTTGAAAATTAGATGAAGTTCATTCCTACTGTGGAGGCAAGTGAGACACCTTATTTTATACAATTCTCAGTAAATGTTTTACTGAGGTAGGGCCAGGGGCATCATCCTCAAGTTCCACACTGCAGTCCAGTGGCTTATCTGTCTTTAAAAACAAAATGGCTGCCAGTCACCACTCCCTTAAATGGTGGCTTTTAACAATAAGAGTCCCTCCATATTCCAATTCAATATATCCCCTCCCCCCACCCACAAAACAATACACAGATATAANGGATTATTTGAAATGTTTGAAATGATTTCAATGTTTGAAATGAACACAATTTCTCTGTTTTGTGGCCGTGTCACAACTGGTAGAGGATCATATATCATATGATTATATCATGATTCTCCTAATGTGTTTTTACAAAAAGCCACTTTTGTAGGTCTTAAATGGAGCAGCAAGTGCAGAGATGAACGTGTTCACACGTAGATCAGGACGTTTAGGGAATTCCATCTTACACATTGGACACTGGCAGTGNTGGAGGAAGCCATGACTGACACAGGAGACATGATGAGAGTGGATTTAGACCACAGAAACCTTGTAGGTTAAATATAAATTAAACTGCTATGTTCTGATTTTTTTTTTAACATTTCCTCAGTTTAATTTATGCTAAAGTCTGTTCTTTAAGGTAAATGCTTTCTCTGTGTGACTAAACACATAGGAACCACTTGAACTGTANAACAGTAGTTACTGATAGAAACAGGAAGTAGACTGAAATATATATTAAAACACTTTATATTAGCTTTTCACATTGTAGGTCTTTTCAGTGTTTGTCTGACGCGGTTATTAGACGTCTTTCCCATAGTGTACACAATCACACCAAACTTATTCAGAAATGTGGATCTGTGTATTATTTAAAGACCTGTTTTTACCATCTACCTGATCTGAGTATCCTGTATAATAATGTATAATAATGTGTAACATGTTAGGCACTGAGGGTTAATATACAGTATATAAAGTAAGATTTTCAGTGACATTTGGTTACTTATAGACTTTAATCCCTCGAAGAAAGAGAGAGAAGCTTCAAACTGGAGATTGTGTCCTGCTGAAGGATCTGGTTTTGTTCAGGAAACACCTTTGAGCTTGAGTTTTATTTCACCTGAGAGACGTCATAAGAGACACACCTACTGTTTGGCTTATTCTCATGTC
>JAKKZN010000004.1:2634735-2645905 GCA_033441825.1 Pangasius elongatus
GAGTTTAACTGACTTGATGCTATACTCTGATTAAAAAGTGTTCCTTTAATTTTTTTGAGCAGTATATATATATATATCAATTCTTGAGACATTACAGTCCATTTATAAGCACCCTAACATTACAGATATGATGGCGAGAGATTCACAGCAATGACCAAATTGTCTTTATGACATACACGATGGAGAATTCTTTAAGAATCATGCATGTTCAAAGACATGCAGTTCAGATCCAGCATTTTTTTTTTTTGATGAATTTGAATGCTCAAACCCCCTTGGATCAAAACGAGGAATACATAAGTTAGGAGCTATCTATTTTACCCTTAGAAATATTTCCCCTAAATACAACTCGAGTTTACTGAATATACATTTAGTCAATTTATTTCATGCTCAAGATATCAAAACATATGGGTTTGATAAAATACTAGAGCCGCTTGTGCAGGATATCTCAACACTCGAAACCAATGGAATTCAGATTCCTTTATTTGATCATACAGTTTATGGAACCATTATCCAGGTTACTGGTGACAACCTTGGTGTCCTTTCCTTGTTTGGTTTTGTGGAATCATTTATTGCTAGGTACTGTTGCTGCTTTTGCCTACTATGGAAAGAGGACTTTCAGACAGTGTTCAGTGAATATAGTCCAAAGATGTCAGTGCAAACTAAAGAACTTTATGCTGATCATTGCCAGAGAATGCAGAGGAATCCCAGTCTACCTTATGTAATGGGAGTTAAAAAGTCTTGCCTTTAAATTCGTTGCAATATTTCCACACCACTGCAAATTAATCATATTTCGTATCATTTTTCATCATAAACAACGTGAAAAGTGCTTCATGCACTTTCGTATTTGCGTTTGTTATAAAACCACTTTCCCAAACTCGCAGTGCTTTGAAACTTTCTAAATAGCGTTTTTAGCGCCTGAAGCACACACACGTGACAGCAGGATGACTACCGTTAAGAAAACATTCTGTTGGTGCACAATTGTTGAGAAAACAGTTAGTGCATATTTCACTAATAATGACTTTCTAAAAATTATTTTAGTGCACTTTATTATTATTATCATTAGCGCATATTTCATCAATAATGATTTTCTTAATATTATTTTTATGTTAGTGCACTTTATTATCTAATTGTGCATTTTAAAATAAATAATCATATTTCGTATCATTTTTCATCATAAAAATGTGAAAACGTCAGTGAAAAGTACTTCATTCACATTAATATATGCATTTGTTAGAAAAACCACTTTCCCTTGCTAGTAGTGCTTTGAAACGTTTTAAAAGGCGTTTTCAGCATTTTTTTTTGTTAGCACTCTATCCATCCTTCAGAAAAAAAATTGTTTTAGTGCAAATTTCATGAATAATGACTTTCTAAACATTAATTTATCAGTTTTTGCACTTTATTATCAAATCGCATTTTGATGTAAACAATCGTATTTCATCATAAACATGTGAAATTGTCAGTGAAAAGTACTTCATGCACATTAATGCAATCGTATGTTAGAAAAAACACTTTCCTTCGCTAGTAGCGCATTGAAACTGTCTAAATAGCGTTTTTAGCTTTTGAACCACCTTAGCCGATGATGATGATGGTTAAGAAATTATTCTGTTAGTGCATAATAATAATAATAATAATAATAATAATAATAGTTACTTTCTAAACATCATTTTTCGCTTTTCACTTTTTAGCACTTTAATTTTTACAGGCATATTTAATGTCAATTTTCGTATTAACCACGTGAAAAATGTCAGTGAAAAGTACTCAGTACATGCTCATTCATGTATTTGTTTGTTAGAAAAACCACTGTCCCAAGCTCGTAGTGCTTTGAAACTGGTTTCAAATACTTGTCTAAATAGGGCTTTCGGAGACTGGAGAGCACACTGGTGTTAGCACGTAAGAGGTTGATAAGAAAACAGTATGTTTAGTGCATGTTTGACGAATAATGCTTTTTTTAAACATTATTTTTCACAATTTTCATATTTTAAAGGTTTAGTAAAGAATTATGCATTTGAATGTTAACAATTATATTTCGTGTCATTTTTTAACATAAACATGTGAATGTCAGTGAAAATTACTTCACATCTCAGTGAAATTGGCAACCCATAAAATGAAATAATCACTAAAAGCATTCCATTTGTTTGTGCTACGTTTGTAGCTGCAAAAATTAACCTTTGCGCTAGTTTGGTGTTTGAGATATTAAGCTTTTTTTTTGGCGGTGTGATGTCACTCGTCAATCCATCGCTCAAATGGCGCCATATCGGCGCCGTTCTTTTGTGCTCGGTTTGTGCCGTTAAAACATTCACTGTAACTATTTCCTTAGATCTAACAAGAATGTGTAGCGGTGAAGTCACTCTCCCCCCCAGTGCCATCTAAATCTCTTCAAACCAGTGCCGATCGTTTGTGCTCGATTCTTTCTCTCTCTGTGCTTGCATGTGTATACACAGAGAAAAATAGAGGTACACACAGGGTACAATATTGCACCTCTAGGTACAAAATTGTTCCTTTCAGTGTTCTGTACCTCAAATGGCACAGGACAGATCCCTTAAGGTACCTTATTGTACTTCAGAAGGTACATGCATCAGTGAAGTACACATTTGTACCCGTGATGCTGTGCAAATCAATGTTAACGCAGTGTACCACCAAAAGGACATGAACACCGCAGTAACTTTGAGGACACAGAGGTCATGTATGTAGCTGGTAGTCAGACAAGATGTTGATAGATGTAGACTTGGCTTGCAATCCCCACTCACAAATTATTATTATTATTATTATTACATTGTTTGTTTGCATCGGTCTTCTCTTTTTTCCAATTTCTGTTTTTAATTTTTCCTACGTAATCAGTTACGGTCAGTGCACGTCAGACGTTTAGTTAGGCTGTGGTGCTGTTTTCTGAAGTTGAACGTGGGAGCACCACAGCCACATGTGGCAGTGGCACGCACGCATCGAACGCAGAGCAGTCCACCAGCAAGAAAAGCGCGCGGAAACTTGCACCAGGCAGCAGCACACTTGGCAGCAATTCGCAACGGTTCAGCCAGCTAGTCCTGCTGGTGTTGGAGTGAATGATGTCGTCCCTGGCCCAACTAACAACAGAACAACTCCTCCAGAAGCTCTCCGAAGCTGGTGTCGACGTAACGGCAGCAGAAAGGGAAAGATTCATCGGTGAGTAACCTAACGTTTTTACCTCCGTATCTCTGGGCTGAAGTAATGCCACGTTAGCTAGTCGAACTAGTGCTAACATCTAGGAGTTAGCTTACTATTCTGACAAAACTTATGGTAATGAAATGGCTAATACTTACACGGAGACTATTACTCAGGCACTACTTGTCACTGTTGTTGGACTACGTGATGAATAAAGTTATTGTTGATAGGGACATGGTGTCGTTTTTATTGTTTGAACTTTGGTAATTCGGCTACATACTGCAGCATTAGTGAAGGACTATCAAGTAGCTGCTAACTAGGGTTGCCAACCGTCCCTTGAAATAAGGAATAGTATCGTAGAAACAATATTACGTCCAGTATTGAACTGAAATGGGACGCAATTTTTATTCTGCCATTGAGGTTCACATTAATAAAAAATCAGAGGGCTTTGAATCTGATGTGATTTGCCAAAGTGTCCCGTATTTTCCCCTCATGGAGTTGGCAGCCCTACTGCTAACAGCCCTTTGAGCTTTGACTAACTGGCTTAGATGAAATCAGTTTTTTTTTTTTTTTTTTTTTTCGATAAGTTGAGCAAATGACGATAAAAGTATGCTCATCGCCCACAAACATTTGCCTTCCATAAGATGACTTTAACACGATAGCATGAGGTTAGCGTGTATCACTCGAAGCAATGCTACTTGTGGGTCTCAATGGTGCTCATGCGAGCGATGCAAGTCGACTTGAGCTCAGCTCTCAAGCATGAGGTTAGCTATAATATCAAAATGGAGAATGGCGCGAATAAAAAAAACGAGGTGGTTTTGCCCACGTTTTGTTTAAGTGTTGAGAGTAATGTCTGTATTGTTTTTATGACTGCTACATGTTCTCACAAGGTCATGTCTGTCTTGCTTTGTTTTTTAGAGAATGAAGTTGATGGCGAGACCGTCGATCGAGGCCTTACGGAATCAATGATTGCTTTCTTGTTTGAGAAGTCTTTCAAAAAGCAGTTAAAATTCCGAGATTTTGTGGAACAGAACAAGCAGGTCGTGCTTTGCCTGGAGGAGGTACAGACATCAGCTGTAGAACCCGTTGTGATATCCACTCCTGCTGCCTCTAAGGAAAAAAGGTATGTGGTGGTACTTCATCTGTTATTAAAACTCAATATTGTGTACCTTATGACATGGGTATGTTACTTGGTGTGTTCAACTGGATTTAATTTTGATTAGGCTACAAGGTATGTGTTTCGAAAACATGAGTTCCATGCATATGTGTTGCAGGGGCCTTCCAACCATCATTTCCATTCCACATTTTCCAACTGATGTACAAGTGAAACTAGATGCCAAAGAACCATGCCACAAGGTGTCGAAATATCGGAACACGATCATAAGAACCTTGTATGAAATGATGTCTCAATACACAATGTAGGTATCAACATTTATATTTCAGGAGCTTGTATTTTAATTTATACACCGTAATACATGTTTTTCATTTCCATTTTCAAACTTTGACAATGTTAAACATTGTACAAAAGTATAATAATTCACATAATGACCACGGCTAAGAAATTGCTGGGCGAAATGCATTGTTCGATCCAAGAAATAAAAAAAAAAAATGCTTTCTGAACTTTCATCATTGATCAAGTTTTCCCTCCTTACACCTGCACTTTAAATATGGAATGCTTGTGCACAAAGAATTCCATTTGATTGTTAATTTTGCCCCTTAACACTATTTGATGCAGGTTTCCTAGTCACCAGGATTATGTTCAGGTTGCCAAAGCCTTGATCCTGAGATACCCCTTCCTGAGGGACATAGATGGCTCAGGTTATGTAAGTTAAGCTTAAACTATTTTGAAACCTTATTAATAAGTTTTTTATGGAGGAGGGGTCATTACCTGAATGGTAACTGTTTGTAAATGTGGAATGTTTGTGTCTGTGTCTGTGTCTGTGTGTGTAGCATACCTGGCACATGTCACTAAAGAGAAAATTCAAGACTGAGCGAGCCCCGCTTGTTACTNGAAGTATGCGATGTCCAGAAAGCTCACCACCGTAGACCAGTCAACACGACCCAAGCAGTCGAGACCATCATCAGTAAGTAATAAAAACATAATTCAAATCTAGGTTTTGTAAAGGTTGAGTACGAGTTGTTGCACATGATTTAGAATGAATTTAAGGCCTGTCATTAATGCAAACTTTCATCATTAAATGGGGGCATCACAATATCCCTCTAACAGTCATTTCTTGCGTCCACAGTTGTCAGATTAATTTCATTAAGATGAATGTCTTGTGTACTATAAGGCTCATTTTCAGATGTACCATAAACGTTATGACGAAGGACAGGAAATGAGTGGAGGAAGGATATTAAGACAAACAGTGGCAGCTTAAATTAGAACTGAAATGTTGTTATGGCACGACCACACCGAACGTGACGAGCGAGGATGGCGACTGAAGTATAGAGGAGCTGGTGATAAAAGAGACCAAAGCGATTTGGGTGAAGAGGCGATTTGAGTGACAGTTTGTAGTTGATCTGATCTTCAATATTATGGCTCTGCCACAGCCGCCAGTTGAAATGACGGAATTCTTGCATCCTGCTTTTAACGTTCATACTCTGTTGCTTTTGTCTCGTGTCGTTCTTGCTTTGGAAACACTCCAGCAACGCTTTGTAGGTTTTGTCTCATTTGGTGTGTTCGTGCTGCTGGATTTCTTGACTGTTATGAGGCCTGAAGTTGGCTCACCTATGTTTTGTGGTTGAATTTGATTTTACATAGGAGTTTGCCGTAATGGGAGAAGACGCTACCTCTGTTGACGCCCATGTCCGCGTGCTGATGGAGCAGTACAGAAAGATGCAGCCCGACATGTCCATTGTAAAGGACCGCATGACCAGAACATTTTCCTGGAGACGCAGAGAGATCATTGAGGGAGTTTCTGTTGCGGAATTGATCAGAAAATATCCATTCCTGACAACGCCTGAGGGAGTAAGTCAAAATTGGTTGTCTTACTGTCACTTAATGGATCACAGGTTAAAATGACTCTTCGTAACCCTGTCCATCAAAAACGTTTATTTCTGTCTTATTTGTCTCTCACCCATTACATAATTCATGTGTTTTTATTTGTGTTTGATTTTCCTGTGGCATACTGCTTTGTCTTCATGTGTTTTCTGTGTTCATGTGCTTTAGTTGCATGATGAGGTGGACTCCATTCATCCTGCCCCAGTGCCCGTCCACCGTCGCATCAGGGAGAACTTCTCAACAGTGCTTCCCAAGCTTCTTGGTGTAGTGAAAGAGTCCTCACCACTACACAGAATCTATCTTGACACAAGGGGTGATGCCCTGCATGAAGAGCATGCAGGTACTAATAGCAGATTGTTTCTATGAAGTCTCTAAAACACGCATTATGAATGTCATTTGACAGTCATGTTCATGCTTACATAGTAAAACTGGACCACAATTGGACATTGTTAAACCCAGGAGATGAANTGGTCAACTTCTACACTGCCATCATCAAATCTATTCTCACTTCCTCCATCACAGTCTGGTTTGCTGCTGCCATGGCCAGAGACAAGGCCAAGCTGCAGCACGTCATCCACTCTGCTGAGAAGGTGATCGGCTGCAGCCTCCCATCACTCCAGGACTTGTACATCTCCAGGACCCGGAGACGTGCAGCTGTACTCTTCCAGCCTCTCCCCTCTGGCAAGAGGCTCCGGTCCATCAGGACCAGGACATCACGCCACAAGAACAGCTTTTTCCTGCTGCAGTCAGCCTGATGAGCAGTGCCCCAATTCCCCCCAGGTGACCCCCCCCCTAACCCACTGACAGATTTGTTTGTCCAACACATCCCACAGATGCTCGACTGGATTGAGATCTGGCAAATTTGGAGGCCAAGTCAACACCTTGAAACCTTTGTCATGTTCCTCAAACCATTCTTGAACAATTTTTGCAGTGTGGCAGGGTGCATTATCCTACTGAAAGAAGCTACTGCCATTAGGGAATACTGTTGCCATAAAGGGGTGTACTTGGTCTGCTACAATGTTTAGGTAGATGGTGCCAGTCAAAGTAACACCCACTTGAATAGCAGGACCCAAACAGGACCCAGAACCCAAGAACATTGCCCACTGCATCACACCACCTCAGCTGGCTTTCCATCTTCCCATAGTGCACCCTGGTGCCATCTTTTCCCCAGGTAAGAGACACACACATCCGGCCATCCACATGATGTAAAAGAAAACGTGATTCATCAGATCAGGCCACCTTCATCCATTGCTCCATGGTCCAGTTCTGATGTTCACGTGCCCATTGTAAGCGCTTTTGGCAGTAAACAAGGGGCAGCATGGGCACTTTGACCAGTCTGTATCTATGCAGCCCCATACACAGAAAACTGCGATGCACTGTGTTCTGACACCTTTCTATCACATGCTATCACAATTCTATCAGCATTAATGTTTTTAGCAATTGGTGCTACAGCAGCTCTAATGTACAGAGGCTGCAGCGCAAAAGTGAGACAAACCACACCCTTTATTATCATCTGTCAGCACACTTTTTACTTTGATCTGCTTAACCTGCCATGCTTCTGCACAAACTGAGAAAATATTGCCTTTCTCATGTTGTTGACTTAGAGGAGAACTATAGGCAACATGAAGTAAAGCAATATTATTAAGGATCTTTTGCAAACTATCTTTATCACTATCATTAGGCAACAAGACTGCTTATCGCTACATGGCCAAAAGTATGTGGACACCTGACTGTAACACCCAGGTGTAGGTCTTCCTGAAACTGTTGCCGTAAAGTTGGAAGCACACAATTGTGTAGAATGCCTTTGTATGCTGTAACGTTACAATTTACCTTCACTGGAACTAAGAAGCCCAAACCTGATCCAGCATGACGATGCCCCTGTGCACAAAGCGAGCTCCATGAAGACATGGAGTGTGAAGGTTGGAGTGGAAGAACTCGAGTGTCCTGCACAGAGCCCTGACCTCAACCCCACTGTACACCTTTGGGATTAACTGGAACACCGACTGCACCCCAGACCTCCACACACAATATCAGTGCCTGACCTCACTAATGCTCAAATCCCCACAGCATGCTCCAAAATCTAGTGCAAAGCCTTCCCAGAAGAGTGGAGGTTATTATAACAGCAAAGGGGAACCAACTCAATATCGTCCATGATATAGTGCAGCTACAGTATATTTAACAGAATCATACGAACATGAGTGCTGTTGTTCTCCATCTCATTACAGCTGGTGATTTGGCGACAGGTACATTATACTTACTAGTCCACAACTGAATGTGCATTAACTGTTTTAACTGCAGCATCATTTCCAGTCTTCCATTTCTTGTACAGAAGTGATTTATGAATTTTTTTCTTTTCACTTCATTGGTATGTAATGACATTCATGACAGTCATCCCTTTATGGAAAGTGAAATACACTACAATTATTAAACTAGTTTTATTTTTCGAGCAGAAGTGATTTTGTTCTGAAAATTCACTTTAATTCACTGTATTTAGTTTTAGTGTCCCTATTCTTGTTTGATATAATTTAAATACTACAGTGTATTTGGGGTTAAAAATCTCTGTTATGTTTGGCAGTGATTCAGTGTGTCATGGATTTAAGAACAATGGCTGTACTCAGGATTGGGAAGTGTGTTTCCTTCCCATGTTCCACAGTTTAATATATCCCAGTCTAACATTTTTTTAATGGCATTTGGCAGACACCCTTATTCAGAGCAACTTACATTCATCTCAGTTTATACATTTGAGCAGTTGAGGGTAAAGGGCCTTGTTCGAAGGCCCAGCAGTGACAGCTTGGCAGTATTGGGATTTGAACTCTCAACCTTCCAGTCAGAAGTCCAACTGACAATTGCAAAAAGAATAATAAGCAATGACTCAGAGTAAAAACATAGTTTCTGATTGTTTTGGGTTTTTTTTTTATAAAAAAGCAGCATTTTGCAATTAATGATGAAATAATATGCTTCTGACTGAATCACACCAAAATTTAAACTCTAAAACTCTTAAAAACCCACAGAAATCATAAACAAGCCTTACCAATTTAAAATCTGTGCAAATGATTTGTTCCCTCTAAAAACAGCAGTGTATTAGGACATTTTATATAATGTTTTAGTCATGATTTTGACTTCGACTGATTCCTCTCTGCTAGGCAGATGATAATTGATGATTGTCCCAGTGTCCCCAACCCTGTGGGCATATTTCCTACATCCACAGAATAACCATATTACCACAGGTTACCACATATTAAAGCTACCAGTTTAGCCTACCTAGTAGCTACCAATCAGCAGTGGCTACAGATATCAGCATCATTAGCATTGTCAGTCAAAAGTGTTCTTTCTAGGAAGCAGTGGGACTCCTGGCCTGTTCGTGCTCAGCTCTGTGGAGCCTGTGATTAAGCCATGCAGGGTGAATTTAGGCGCGACCGGCGGGCCATTACACTCCACAGGCTGAAGAAGCTGCTCGAGTACTGTGCTCCTCTTTTTCAAGCGGCTCTTCTTTTTCGAGCGGCTCTTTGGAGCAGGCAGAGGATCACAGAGGCGGCTGCAGGAGGCGATACCGCAGAACGAAGGCTCGTCTGATTGGGAGGAGTCTTCAGAGCTTCCCTCTGATGAAGAGTCTTTGAAGGAGAAAGGGGGAGGGCCAGGGCTCTGAGGAGGAAGCTTTAAGTCCAGATTGTGAGTACAGTGGTGGTTACACTGCAATCCTCCATTGGGGAATGATAGGGTGGAGAGTAGTGTGGGAGTTATTGTCTGTGGCTTTTTGCCAGATTTCATTTTACAACCCTTTTTCTGGAAGCAGAGACAAAACACTTGTTTATCTGAAAATTTTTTTCATCAAATAATGTGGTACAAAGAACTTGCAACAGGACATAAATAATTAGCCTGATGTATAAGGTTTATGCAATTGATTGTATTTGAATACTAATTAATTAGGAATGGAAAAAAAAGCCTTAATACCTTTTTACTCCCAGTTGAATTCCTCCGAGTTTTTACATTATATGCTTCACTTGGACCTGAAAAAACATGAAATGTTACTGACAAGAACATGTAAAGAAGGAATGACCAATTGCATGATCACGTACAGGAAATAAACGACAAGCTTTCTAGCAATGTGGCCCAGTGTCAGAACAAAATCTGATTCTTAACCATCTTTTCTTACTTCTCCTCCTCTCAACACACCTAACAGACATAAAATTGCATCTGTGTTCTGTTACTGAAATGGTTCTTGCTAATAAGGGTTTGTCAAAGTGCAAGATGCAACCATCACTTCATAAGCACCTTTGATTGGTTTACCACAGTGAAAAATGAAAAGAAAGTTTTATGGCTAGCTTATTACATTTTTTTGTTACACTGCCTCACTTCTTTCTATTAGACACCAAAATACTCTATTAGTGAAGTCAGTATTCAGAAATGTTCTTTTTTCACAGAAGTGGAAAAATCATACACTGAGCAGTGTGCTGCTCAGTCCCATCTTTTGATTGCCCAGAAACTTAATTAAAGTAATTTAATGATTCGCAGGAGGCATATGACGAGTTGTACACTAGGTTAGACACTAGAGAAGGCCAGAGGGACTTCTACAGGTTAGCTAGGCAGAGGGATCAAGATGGGAAGGATGTGCAGCAAGTTAGAGTCACTAAGGATAGAGATGGAAGGGTGCTCTCAAGTAAGGAGAGTGTACAGAGGAGATGGAAGGAGTACTTTGAGGAGCTGATGAATGAGGAAAATGAGANACAGGGTTTTAGAGAGTGAGAAGATGCCTGAGGAATGGAGGCGTAGTGTATTAGTGCTGATCTTTAAGAATAAGGGTAACGTGCAGAGTTGCAGCAACTATAGGAGTATAAAGTTGATGAGGTGAAGAAGGTAAAGGAGTTTAAGTACTTGGGGTCAACATTCCAGAGTAATGGTGAGTGCGGGAGAGATGTGAAGAAGCGTGTTCAGGCAGGTTGGAATGGGTGGAGAAAGCTGTTGGGAGTTCTGTGTGATAGAAAAATATCGGCAAGAATCAAGGGGAAGGTGTACAAGACAGTGGTGAGACCGGCC
>JAKKZN010000004.1:2668285-2688198 GCA_033441825.1 Pangasius elongatus
TCATTGATGTTATAATTTAACTGTTTGCAGCTCTAACAGTGTTTAATTGTGTGCTTGTAGGGAAGTTTCAATATCATATTTATTAAATGACTGTCATCTATGTAAGTGTACCTCACTCTCTCTCTCTCTCTCTCTCTCACACACACAAGAAACCATTATTTTTTTTGTACCCAAAATGAATTAAAATTCCCAAATACAGTAGCAGAGCAGCAGCCCGTGTATGTCTGTGTGTATTTGTGTGTGCGTCTGTGTGTGTGTGTGTGTGTGTGTGTGTGTGTGTGTGTGTGTGTGTGTGTGTGGGTGTGCATACATTCTACTAAAACCTGCTCTTTAGCTACTACCATTCAGCTGTGTCTCTATCAGCTTCAGCTCCTATGCTATGACTGTAATTCTAACCATTATATTACATAAGACTGATGATTCTGATGATGATCAAGACATTGAGTTGGACTCAACAAGACAAACACACAGCTCTGTCTTTAATTTTAACAGATATTATGTTTAACACTAGATTTTATTATGACTCTCCCTCATACTCTTTACTCTTTTCCTTGTCCCTGATTCAGAACTTNTCTTTGTGGAAAAATCTGTGTAATATTTATAGGAATGAATAAGAATTTAAGGATGTTTATCTTTGCAACTGCAATCTGCTAGCTTTTGAGATTTATTAAATTATGTATTTCTTTAACCTCCTTTAATTATTAACCTTGATAATTATTAAAATACATAAAACAAAGAAGATTATATTGGATATATGTTTTGTGAATGGCACTGATTGACATAATGTTTTATTACTGGTGCTTTTATTTTGAACAATGACCTCCAGGTTCTTCCAGCTGCAGGGCTGCAAGCTGGAACAAGGATGCATTTGCAAGAGGTTTAATAACGATAAAGATAGTGTGAAAACACAATCCAAATATCTACAAACAGTAAGGCAGGCTGAGGTCAAATCTCAGATGATCAGGTTCAGGAAGGCCCAGAGAGTTTTCCAAACACAGGTCTAATAAGCAGAAGGTGTTTAAGGCACATAAAGGCGATCAGAACTTGGCTCAGAACTGACATAAAGGTATTGGCAAGAATGAACCCATCATCATCAACATCTCATGAACTGCTTAAATCTCTAAAATCCTGAAATAACCTGGAATTGAATGGCAGAGGATGCTCTGGTACTCAGTGAGTGTGGTCTCTGCTGCCAGGGAGAGGGAATATCCTGAGTCCTCAGTACACTGTGTTTGCTTCACTGCTGAATTATTCTGAAATTTTACTTTACCGTTACAAGCTTCATATTCACACTCAACACTGTTCAGTCCAGTGAGTGGTGTTAAGGGTGCTGTAACACTGTTGTATCTGATCCCCTTGTAACACACTCATGACCATGTCAGTGTCACAGCTGTACTGAGGACAGCTCAGGATATAGGTAATGCAGAGTCTCTTATAGCTAATGCTCTCTAAATTACTAAAAAGATACTCTAAAAACACTTGAGAATGAGTTGATTTAAATGCAATAATACAACACCACATCTCATCATGTTAAAGCCTCTGACACTGTATGAGTGTGGGCTGTGATTGTGATTAAAATGTAGTGAATTAACAGGTGAAATTTTGTATCTAGAAATTGACTGTAAAAATGCACATTAAATAAAATCAGTAGACTCATGTATTTTCACTGAATATTCTTGTTTTTAGTCAGTGGGTTTGTTGCCGTTGTTAATGTGCGGCTCAAGAAGTTGACAAAGGTATGAGGTTCCATCCGCAGAAAATCGATATCTTTCATGCAACTAGGTATCAGGGAAAGGGGATTTTGTCTATCCCTAAAAACTCTTTCTCTGCGAATTACTCATCTTACAATTTGTGCTGAGATGTCCACAGGATTACAAAGAAATGGTGAAGCCATTGCAGCAAACAGTAAGTTGATTTAGTTGTGTCATTTATGATTGAGTTCTCTTACCCAGAACATAACCTGGCCTGGAGCAGGTTAGCCATGTAGTGTAAGTTACTATGGGATAAACACCAATAAAAGCCAAGCTGCTTTCATGGTACCTAAAACCCAGGTTTTTCACAAACTAAACTGAAACTTACCTGGCTAGCTATCTAAACTGGCTTCATGGTACAGGCCCCTGGGTTGACTGAGAAAGTTGATAACCAGCATCATGAAACCTATTAACTTTAATTAGCCTGGTTTGGATTTGTTTGGTTTTGTCAACTCAAAACTTACCCTGCACCTCTGAGTTTGTTCAACCCACTTCATGCAACAGTCCTTAGGTAGAGGAGACCCTTCCATATTGCTTGACCTAATTGATTACCCTTCCAGAAAAGTGAAATGAATATTCACATGTGAAATTTGCACAGATAAAACACAAGCTGAGTTGGTTGAGCTGGTACCTGTTCCATAAATGTTTAAGGTTTTCTAATTAACTGTTTGGTATTTTAAAAAAAAATTAGTTTACAGTGTAGCATTAGCTCGCCATTAAAAAAAAAAAGGCATCATTGACAAAAAAAAAGTGTCGAGAACACCTGCTTTAAATACTCCTAAAATCCAGGCAAAAATAAATAAAATCATCTGATTAAAAAAACAAAAACTTTTTTTTCGCTTATCATAAGGATACTAAAATTCATCACCTTATTTCTTATGTTTTTTTTTTTTTTAAGTGACACCAGTTGATTGTTAGTGTATTTTATTGTCCAGTAGAGGGCAGCACATACTCACATTAAACCACATCCTATTAAGTGGAAACAAAAACACAAATAAATGTTTAGAAGACAAATTATTTTCTTCTTCAGAATTTCTCTTTAAAATCTAAAATCAGCATTTTATTTGTCAGAAGTGAATCATTACTCAGTGTTAATAATTTTCTTACTCTCATCCTGCATTCATCCTGCATGCTGCTTTAACAGAGACGAAAGTGAAACTGATCCGCTGCTGTTCTGTCTGAGTTCAGCTTTATTTCCGCCTCTGTGCTTCAAGATCTGCTGACGCGATACAGCTCTCTGTTCAGGAGTTTTTGTTTTTTATGTTATTTTAAGTTTTTTTTTTATTTTTTTAAACAACTGTGTTTTCTTGTTTTTTCTTGTCAGTAAAAATCAGGTGACTTTCAGACACACCTGTTTTCCACACAGCTTTTACAAACGGAACCAGCAAGTGTGAGCTGCTGTTAGTGACTGTGTGTGACTTTGTTTTTCAGTAAAATGGCAGAAGCGAATATTTTAGGACTTCAGGATCAGTTCAGCTGTTCAATCTGTCTGGATCTGCTCAAGGATCCAGTAGCTCTTCTCTGTGGACACAGTTTCTGTATGATGTGTATTAATGGCTGCTGGGATCAGGAGGATCAGAAGGGAGTCTATAGCTGTCCTCAGTGTAGACAAACCTTCACTCCAAGACCTGTTGTGAGTAAAAACACCATGCTGGCTGAAGTAGTGGAGACGCTGAAGAAGACAAGACTTCAAGCTACATGTCCTGCTCAGTGTTCAGCTGGACCTGAAGATGTGGACTGTGATTCCTGCACTGGGAGAAAATCCAAAGCCATCAAGTCCTGTCTGGTGTGTCTGGCCTCTTTCTGTGAAACTCACCTCCAGCCTCACTATGAATCTCCTGCCTTTAAGAAGCACAAGCTGGTGGAAGCCTCCAGACGACTCCAGGAGCAGATCTGCTCTCAGCATGACAAACTGCTGGAGGTTTACTGTCGCACTGACCAGCGGTGTATCTGCATTCTTTGTACCATGGATGAACATAAAGGACATGATACAGTATCAGCTGCAGCAGGAAGAGCTGAGAAACAGGTAACGATATTTTACAACTGTCTTCTACAATGGCAAGTTAATTTAAAAATAGAATTAGCTTGAATAGAATTGCTTTCAGGGCAGTAAAGTGGTTTAGCATCCCCAGTTCAATCCTGAGTTTGGCTTACTGCCTGTTTTGGGTTTCTGTGCATGTTCTCTCCCTGTTCATCTGGATTTCCTCCTGAGTCTTTGGCGCCTCTCCTCTTCCTAAGTGTCAATGAATGTGTATGTGTGCATAGTTCCTTGAAATGAACTGGCATCCAATCTAGTGTTTATTCCCACCTTACACCCAGTGTTCCTGGGATAGGCTCTGGACCCACCATGACCCTGGCCAGGACAGAGCAGTGACTGAAGATGAAGGAAGAATAACTTTCATTAGATGGCAGTAAATTTTTATTGTGTCACTTTCAAAATGTCTGCAAATGACATTTTTACAGTGCATTTAATTTCAAGCATAAAGAAATGGATTAGTGTCCTTTAAACAACATGAAACAAAATAACTTTTGACACTTAAAATGACAATACTACACTCTTGGAAAAGGGTTCTTTGTATAGATAAGAGTTCTTAGCTTTCTGAAAGTGTTCTAGTTTGAAACCTTTTCTGCAAAGAACCTTTACGTGTTTCCCCAAGAGGGCTAACCAGAAAAACTTTAATAGTCCTGTTGCTGACATTTTAAGAGTATCTAAGAGCGTAAACTGTCTACAGTAGAAATGTACTGCATCTTATACCTTTACAACAATGTAAATTCTGTATTTCATTCTGTGTAGAAACAGATGTTGGAGGTGCGGGGAAAAAGCCAGCAGAAAATCCAAGAGAGACAGCGAGAGCTTCAGGAGTTAACAAAGGCTTTGGAGTCTCACAAGGTGATTTTGAGAAGAACAACAATCTGGCTGCTGGAAGAGCTGTTTCAGGATAATGCAGACTCTTATGTATTCATCTAGTCACATGGTTTTCTCTCTCTCTCTCTCTCTCTCTCTCTCTCTCTCTCTCTCTCCTAACAGCACTCTGCACAGACAGCATTGCAGGAAAGTGAGAGGATCTTTACTGAGCTGATCAAATCCTTTGAGAGAAGATGCTCTGAGGTGACAGAGCTGATCAGAGCTCAGGAGAAAGCTGCAGTGATTCGAGCTGAAGAAGTCATGACACAACTGGAGCAGGAGATTGCAGAGCTGAAGAGCAGAGACGCTGAGATGGAGGAACTTTTACACACAGAGGATCCCATCCATTTCCTCCAGGTAACATCACCTAGGCCAAAATCAAATAAAGTTTGCATAAAATTACATAAAGATGCTAAAAAAATTTACCCAAAATTTTACGTGAAATTCACAATGTTTTTAGTGTGAAGTGCTCTTTATGCAAATAATTTAATGGTAGTGAAGGACTACTAAGTAGACTACTAAAGACCAGACTAAAAAGGAAATAAAAAGTTACTGAAATCTATTGTTAACAGAATTTTGCTATCATGAGAATATAGCAGTGATTTTGGAGTTGGAGCAGAGAATTGTGTTGCTGCCTCACAGGGTCCCTGGTTCGATCCCAGGCTTGGGTTATTGTCTGTGTAGAGTTTTCCATGTATGTCCTCCTTGTGTCTTCCTCCCACCTCCCAAAGATATGCCAGTAGAATATGGAAGTAAAAAAGTGACACAAAAATTTGAATTTAAAAAATGATCTGAATTTTAAATTCTTAATAGTGAAAATTAAATACCATTACTTTCATAATATTGAGAAATATAAGGTTGAAATCCACAGTGTTCAGATATTCATAGTTTAAAATTCAGATTTTCTGAAAAAAAAAATCGAATGTCTGTATTTCAATATATTTTTTCAGTTTTAACAAATTCAGATTCAGTAATTCAGTTTTCAACTAGAAACTGGAGTTCAACCAGTCAAATTCAGGTTGCAAAATTCAGCATGAAAAAAGTTTAACATCTGGGTTACTCAGGGCTAGGCAAAGGCAATTGAGCCTAGAGCATGTTGTGCCGTTTTGCATCTCCTGCCATTAAATGCCTCCCTCTCTTGGGAGTGCGTGCCTATCTAAATATATCAACACAACACTGTGAAGGTAATCGTGGATTTTAATCAGGTTAATAAAGAAATCTGACTTTTAACTATCATGTTATTTCTTTAGCCAGGGTCTAAAATTTTTATTCAAATCTTTGTTACTTTTTTACTTCCATAGCAGGACTGGCTAAGACAGATTGTGCTTACATGTGAAGGAGTGTATGAATGTGCATGATGCGCTTTGAGGGAGTGGAATCCCATTCAGGGTTTATTCCTGCTTCATGCCCAGTGTTCCTGGGATAAGCTCCAGATCCACCGCAACTCTGACAATGATAAGTGGTTACTGAAAGTGTATGTGCAAAAGTCAGATGAATTGGAATATATGAGTTTCTGAAGCCATCCATGTGAAAGAACTTGTCTGCACACATTTGAATGGTGTGTGCAACTCATATGAAAATATTTTTTCATGAATTTGAAGACAGTCCTACAAACTGTTGTTTGTTTAATATAATACTTTGTGGAACTACACAGCTTAGGAACACAGCGGACTCAGGGTGAAATCACTGGCCAACGTTTATTTTATTCGTCTATGCCTCTGCATGGGGAAAAAGGCTTGCCAAACATAAAACCAAAAACAAATAAAAATTGTCAGCTTTCCAGCTGTCCAGTTGCCAATGGCCCTACTCAGTGAGACTGTGTGTGTGTGTGTGTGTGTGTGTGTGTGTGTGTGTGTGTGTGTGTGTGTGTGTGTGTGTGTGTGTGTGNAGAGAGAGAAGACCAGCAGGTTAAGTAAGCCTCCACAAATGAGAGACAGGTGTGCCACGTTAATTTGCTCATTTCCCTTACTGTGGCCTCCCACTTAACCCTGGCCCCACATGGAATCTAATTATAGTGCTTGGTCAAATCCAGGGTCAAATAAAAATGAGCCCCACCTAGCTGATCCAGGAGCTCATCAATACGAGGCATTTCATAGCAATTAAATAGACATCACACAAAACCGGACCGCCCCATCAACCTTGGGTACCAGTATGATGGTGCTGTTCCAGTCACTGTGGAACTCCTCAATCACTCCCATCTACAGAATTTTCCCTAATTCGTCCAGAACTACTTATTGTGTTCAGGTATGTGATAGGAGTTGATGTCTACAACCACGCTGGGAGTAGTCCATGTAGTGTTTTATGAGGTCTGTGTTATCAGGGAGGGGAAAAAACACATTTACAAATTTGGATTTCTACCTGGCAACCTCTGCTCTCTTGGACCGTGAAGTGAAATCAGCTGTTTTTGGACACTCTGGCCCCAACTCATCTCAGTCTGCCAATACTGTTGCCAGAGCAACAAGGACCACCTTCCTTCATTGCTTGAGGAGGATAAAGTGGTATACTTGCTGTGCATTTCCCCTGTCTGTGCACACAACCTTGTAGTCAACCTTTCCCACTTGCCATGTGACCTCAATGGCCGTTGCCACATGGCGAGTAATTTCGAGCAGGAGGTGAGAAGTAATATGAGGACTTTCCCAGCATAAACTGTCTCAGTTGGGAGCACCTATTATAGAGCCATAGCTGCCTCTCCTGGACCTGGAGGAAATTTTCCTGTGATAAATGACCTAATGTGTAGAATTTAGCTTGCAGGCCCACAATATATTGAATTACATTTTTACAGGGTGTTGGACCATTGGTTGGACTGTTGGGCCAGTTTTCTTTAATTATGTCCAACACTCTGAGGGGCTTCTGCCCATATAATAGATCAAATGGGGAAAACCCTGTGGAGGCCTAGGGAACCTCCCAGACTGCAAATAATATGGCTTCCAACTATTTATCTCAATTTTGGCTATCTTCTTGCACAAATTTGCAAATCATGTTCTTAAGCATTTAACTAAAGTGCTACACTAACCTGTCAGTTTGAGGATGATAGATACTGCTGCACATCGCTTTGATCCCCAATAATTCAATAGTTATTCATAAAGTTATAAAGTCAAAGTCAAAGTCAGCTTTATTGTCAATTCTGCCACATGTTCAGCACCTACAGAGAATTGAAATTACGTTACTCTCAGACCCAAGGTGCTTACAGATAACAACACACACACACACACAAAAAAAATAAATAAAAATATTGGAAATGCAAATGGATCAATAAATAAAGTATAAATGTAGAACTAATAAAGTAAGAAAGTATATCAGATCAAAATATAACAGATAGAGTATAAACAGGGCAGATGTAAAGTGAGTAGTGCAAAGAGCTTAACAGACTGTTAAAGTGACAAAGTTAAAGTGACAAGTAAAGTGTCCGAGGAGGTAGATTACAGTCCAATACTGTATGAGGTAGAGTGTGGGATAATGCAGCACAGGTGACTGGTGAAGGTCCTGGGGAATTGGTGGGGGGGGGGGTGTCAGAGTTTGTCAGTGCATGAGGCAGGAAAGGGGAGGGGAGGTAGAGCCGGGAGAGAGTTGAGCTTCCTGACAGCCTGGTGGATGAAGCTGTCCTTCAGTCTGCTGGTCCTGGCCTGAAGACTCCACAGTCTCCTCCCTGATGGCAGCAGACTGAAGAAGCTGTGAGTCGGGTGGGTGGGATCACCTGCAATGCGGAGGGCTTTGCGGGTGAGACGTGTGCTGTAAAGTAGTGTGCATGATATAAATGTGCCTTGGTCAGTCAGGTTCTCTTATGGGATCCCAAATTGGTTGATTAATCGAAACAGTGCCTACTTTACACTCTTTGCAGAGGTTGTTCTAAGAGGCATAGCTTTAGGATATCATGGTATAAATGATCTCTAATTAAAGCGAAATTGGGAAAGGTAAGTGCTGCCCCAGCCTGAGTCATTTCACCATCAGTCATCACCACCTGCTCAAATGCAAGCTTTAATGTATTGTCGTGTGATTGTTCCAGCAGAAAATCTGCTAGAGGCAGATTTGCCTGGTCATGGGCACGGATGTACCCGGAAGTGCATTGGCTGCCAGGGCAGCACAGACCTCACACTGTGCTATCCCAGTCCTAAATCTGCAGCTAATTCCCTAAACCCTGGAAAATTGATGCCTAATATTACTCCTTGGGAAAAGTGGGGACTAACTGCCACCTTCAGACTATGTTTTTGTACCTTATAAGTGATTGTGATTAAGAGTGGATTAACACTGCCTGAATCCCACAAGGCCTGATGTATACCCCCTTTTGTACTAACCGGCACTCTGTATGTTGGCTCTGGATCGGGGAAGGCTGTAGAGCTTGCCGAGATTTGGCACCTTACTCACATCTATCCTTGGGCACTCTGCCTGGAAGTGCCCTGGCTCTCTGCAGCCCCAGCATACCTGCCCATGCCCCATTCCAGCTCTCTTAGACTCTGTGACACCCTGGGAAGAAGGAGAAAATGAATTTAAAAAAATTTAGAGTGAGAATGGGATTGACATGTGCTCCCCATGCACATGCAGTCATGCCAGTTGGCCCTCCCTACTGGCTCTCATGAGGGAATGGCATGTCCAGGAGGAGAAGCTGCCATCTCCCAGGAGCTGCAGGCAGTGGCAGTCTTTTCTTCCATGGTGTTGCGGTAGGAGGAGTCTTGGAGGCAGGCATGAGGGTCCGTCATGTCCCTGAGTCCAAGCATGTAGATATGTGGTCTTTGAAGTGTTGGACAGTTTCGCCCAGCAAGACGGGTTGGTGGCACTGGACCCAATCTGATGTTCCTGCCAGCAGCTGATGGATGAACTGCTCCAGTGCCACCCGCTCCATGACCTTCACCTGTCGGGCAGGGTCCAGTTGCAGGCAGTTTTTGCAGTAATCCAGGAGATGCTGGGCATATGTGAACAGATGATACCCCTCCTCTAATGGCATGGATCGGAAATGCAGATGTTTCTCTGATGAAAATCCAACCTGACCAAGCATGGCCTCCCTCATGGCCTTGTAGTCCAGCTGCCAGGTGGCAGACTACAGGCAGCCAGAGGGCCCATATGTGCAGCCCCCACTCTTGTCTCGGCCACCCACATGCCAAGGTGATACCCTTGAATAGATCCAGGTATGCCTAGGCATCATCCTGGGGTGTCATCTTGGCCAGAAAGAAAGAGCTAATGGGGTGCTCATGGGAGAAGAGGAGGAGGAGGCTTGCCCAACCACCACTCTGGTCAGAATCTCCTGCTGCTGTTGGAGACTCATAAGAACCTGATGCTGTTGCTCCTGCATCTAAACAAGCAACTGGATCACCTGGGCAAAAGGACTGGGGTCCATGTCTGCATATTCTCCAGGCTGCTTCCTCCTGGGTTTTGGGAACCAGTGTGACACTATGCAGCTCAGGGATACAGTGGACTCAGGGTGAAATGACTGGAGAGCATTTATTTTATATGTCAGTGCCTCTGCAGGGAGAAAACAAAGCAAACCACAGGACCGAAAACAAAAATTGACAGCTTTCCATTGGCTTGGTTCAGGAATAGTTAGCTTAGTCCAGCTCAGCTCCGCTATTACCTACACACACGCCCAATGGCCCTGCTTACTGAGAGAGAGAAAGACAGAGAGACAAATAAAGAGAAACTGAAGGTTAAATAAGCATCCACAAAAAAGCATCCAACAACTCTCTATTACCAGTATCATAGTTCTGTTCGGCGAGGGACAAACGATGAGAAAAAAACAAGCAAGGATGCACCTTATCATCCACGGAGGAACTTTGGGATAGAACCGCACCAACCCCCACCTCTGAAGCATCGACCTCCACCACAAACTGATGTGAAGGATCAGGGGCAATTAGAATAGGAGCTGAAACAAAGCGGCTCTTGAGGTTGGTGAATGCAGCTTGAGCTCAAGGTGGAGGTCAAGGCGGTCAGAGGGGCGGCTAGTTGTTGAGAGTGAGAATAAAATGCTGGCAAAAATTGGCGAACCCCAGAAACCTTTGCAGGGCCTTGTGGGAGTCAGGGGTTGGCCAATCCACCACAGCCTTAATCTTGTCGGGATCCATACGCACCCCCTTGGAAGAGACGATGAACCCCAAAAACGGGACTGACTGTGCATGAAAAATGCATTTGTCCACCTTGACGAAAAGCCCATTCTCTAGCAGCCTCAGGAGCACTCGCCTGACGTGCTGAACATGTTCCTGGAGAGAGGAAGAAAAAATCAATATGTCATACAGGTAGACATATATGAACTGATCGACCATGTCTCTCAGCACATCATTGACAAGTGCTTGGAAAACCGCCGGTGCGTTGGACAGGCCGAAAGGCATAACCAGATATTCAAAATGGCTATCATATACGAACCAAATGATAGGCTTTGCGCAGGTCCAATTTGGTGAAGAAAAATGCCCCCCGCAGCCACTCGAAAGCTGAAGACATCAGTGGCAAGGGATAAGTATTCCTTACTGTGATGCTGTTCAACCCCCGATAATCAATACAAGGCAACAGAGATCTGTCCTTTTTCTCCACAAAAAAGAACCCAGCACCTGCAGAGGAAGAGGAATGACGGATGATCCCGGCTGCCAAAGAATCAGAAATATATTTCTCCATGGCCTCCCTCTCTGGAACAGAGAGCGAGTAAAGCTTGCCTTTAGGCGGAGACTTAGCTGGCAATAAATCTATAGCACAGTCATAGGGACGGTGCGGAGGGAGAGAAGCCACCCGAGACTTACTGAACACTTCCTTCAGGTCCCTGTACTCTCTGGGCACGTTAGACAGGTCCACTGGCTCCTTCTGGAAAACAGAACTAGACACAGACGAACAAGCAGACACAAGACACACAGCATGACAATGTTCACTCCAAGATAAAACGGTATTGGAGTGCCAGTCAATGTGAGGATTATGGAGTGCGAGCCAGGGGTGACCAGAGCAAGCAGAGAGTCAATTAGTAGGAAGCTTATTTCTTCAGAGTGATTCCCCAACGTGATGAGAGTTAACAGACTAGTGGTGTGAGTGATAGTAGAGAGAGTTTGGCCATTGAGAGTGCTGACAGAGATGGGCCGGTTAAGAATCGACACTGGAAGTTGAAGTTGGTAAGCTAACTGATAATCCATGGAACTACCTTCAGCTCCAGAGTCCACGAGGGTTTGACAGGAATGAAGAGTGTTCCCCCATTGCAGCCATACCGGGAGGAGAGTGGTGGAAGAGGTTTTACCCACAGACATGCCACCCGACAGTAACCTCCGATCTACTGCCGGGCAATGGCTTTTACAGGACAGACAGAGGCAAAATGTCCTGCCACTCCACAGTACAAACATAAGCCTCTTGACTGACGACAATCCTTCTCCTCCTGGGATAACCGATCTCTGCCCACCTGCATGGGTTCCAGATCATGTGCTGGGCTGACCGCTTCACTGGAGAAAGGGACAGGGAGATCCATAGGAACTGGAACCGCGCGTCGCAACCCTCGTTGCTCCTGCTGCTGTAAGAGCGCATCCACCCGAATAGCAAGAGCAATAAGTCCATCCAGGGTCGTTGGGAGTTTCAGCATAAAAACCTCCTTCTGAGTACAGTCCGCCAGCCCATGCAGGAACATATCCCACTGCGCTTCCTGATTCCATTTGCACTTAGCCGCCAGGTTGGGGAATTCAGTGGAATAATCCGAAACAGAGAAACAGAGGCGTAAATCAGCCAGCATCCGAGCCGCTTCACGTCCTGTAACAGCATGGCCAAAAACTCTCTTAATCTCCTCCGCAAGTGCTTGGAACGAGGAACAGCACAGATGCTGGTTCTCCCACACCGCTGTCCCCCACAAAGCTGCCTTCCCAGGCAGCAACGTCAACACCAGAGCCACCTTAGACCGTTCGGTAGGAAAAGTCTGGGGTTGAAGAGAGAAAAACAAAGAGCACCTGGTTAAAAAGGCTCACCAGAGTATGAGGCGGGAGGTGGTAGGAGTGGCTCATGTTGCGTTGTGAGCGGTGATTGAGGGGGCGACCACTAGGGAGCTGGCGCAGTGGGTGATGGAACAGGTGTTGAAACTGGGCAGTAAGCTCGGATACCTGCGCTGCCAAGGCTTGCACCGCACGACCCGTAGCGACCATCTGCTCCTCCTGTCTGTGTAAACGTGTGGCCGTGTTAGACAGGAAACTGCTGACATCGGAGACACTTGCTGAATCCATGTTATGGTCAGATCGCTCTGTCACGGATTTACGAGTCGGATTCAGGTGCGAGTTCAAAATCCTGCACAGAACACAGACATGAAACAACGATCTGACAAAGACAAGACAAACACTGAGGCTTAAGTAGAGCAGTAAATGAGTAGCAGCTGAAGCTAGTGACTAATCAACGTAGTACACAGAACGGCCGGAAGAGGCCGATGAACCCATGAACCTTGACAATATCAGTCACATGTCGCATATTTGCTATGTACTTTCAATTCCTTGGTAGTTTCAGTTCCTTTTTCTTTTTGATTCTTTTTAATTCTCTTTGATTCTCTTTGTCTCCGTGTAGAGTTCTCAGCCTGTTGTGACCTCTCCTGAATCTGCAGATTTACCCACCATTGTGGTCAGTTCTTTCCTCTTTTTTGAAGATGTAGTAAAGTCTGTGTCTCAGTTACAAGAGAAGCTGGAAGCATGCTCTAAAGAGCAGTTCGAGACGATATCAAGTGAAGGTAAGACAAAGCTTTTATCATTACATTCTCATTCAAATATATTTAGCACAACAAAAAACATACAATTTCAAAAATATTAATATATTCAACACAGTATCACATTAGTTTATTTGTGATTGTGCCACTGGTACTTGCAATAAATATTACTCCATCTCCTAAGTAACTATAAAACTCTGCTTTTTCTGTTATTACATCCTAGACATAACACCTATACAACATTTCTGATTCATTTTGTCTTATATACCTAAAAGCATAAATATTGCTGTTTGAGCATAGATCAGATTTTGTCCACATGGATCCATAAATCAGAATGTAAATAAAAGTCTGCCTCTAGATCAGCACTGATTACTCTGAGAAGGCTGACATAGTGAGATTTGGGGGCACTTTACTGGGACACTTTTTCAGTAGTTTACAAAATGTAGGTTTCTTTCTAAACTGTAGCATAGATTTGCTTACATTTTTAGAAATGTTTAGAAATTATCTGTAATGTTGGGCACAGCTTGGATAAATGGTCAGTTTTTTGCATTTAAGATTTAGTGAAATCTGTGAAGTGATGTCTGTTTATTTTTATTTTAATAGTTTCACAGACCTGTCATCAATATTTTATGAAAAAGAAAGAGCTCATTCTGTAATATAAGGCAGTTTAAACAGCTGCTTTTTTTGAAGCAGTTTCATGAACCTGGGATAGTGCTGTCCTTTAAACAGTTTGGTCAAAATGAAATTTGCATACTTTTCCAATTTTGTAGTTGTACAACCGCAGTATGTTTAGTATAGTTTCCTTCATTTTTTTTTACCTAATTCATGTTTATAGTTATCTAATATAGTCCTAAAAGTGTTGGCACATGAAAAAAGAAATGTTTTAATTTAGATATAAAAATAGCTACATTCGTGGCACATCTACCATCTTCTGGGAGCTGATTTCAGTTTAGAGAGGCATAGAAATTAAATGGTGCTTCACCATGTTTAGATTGGGTTCTGGGTAATACCAGCTGACCTGCAGCCATGGAGCTAAAGGACCTGCTGGGTTTATATCTTTTTAGCATATCAGAGATGCATTCAGGACTCAGGCCATTTTGTGATTTATAAACTAGAATCAACACTTTGAAATCGATTATGTAACTACCTGGAAGCCAGTGTAAAGATTTTATAATTGTGCTCTGTTCTCCTGGTTTTGGTTAGAACTCTTTCAGCAGCATTTTGAATGAGTTGCAGCTGCTTAATGGTCTTTTTAGGAAGTAAGGGTAGAAGACCATTACAGAAGTCGATCCAGCTGGGATCAGTTTTTCAGTGTGGATTATATGACTTCATTGCGATGATGTCATTTAACACCTTTGTAAGGGCAGTCTTAGTCCATTGGTGGGGTCAGAAACCATTTACATTAAAAAAAATTACTAAGTTGGTTGTATATAACTTTCTCAATTATCTTACCTATGAAGGTAATATTTAAAACAGGTCTATAGTTGCTTAGTATGGAAGCGTCCAGGGATCTTTTCTTTAAGAGGGGCTTAATGACTGCTGTTTTTAATGATCTAGTGAGAATACCTGATGAGTGAGCTATTAATAATTTGCTGTAGCTCTGTAGTCTGAAAGTTTATTTTAAAAAATCAGTTGGTTAAATATCAAGGCTGCAGTTGATAAACTGTGTCCTCAAGAATTTTGTGATCAAGTCTGCTAAATTGTGACATAGTGACTAAGTTTTAGGTGATTTTAGGTGGTGGTCATAGTGGAAATGTCTTATTGCCTGGGTGGAATTGTTGGTCAATCTAGTGTTTTTTACTTGGTTGTGTTTTTTACTTTGTTATGTGATAAAGTTTTGGATAATCCTGTGTGGTTTTAGAATAAAAATGATAAGTCCATTGTAAAAATAATAGAAGGTATTAATACAATTGGAAATATATTATTATCTGAATCACTTCTATACTACAATTCTGCCTTCAAACCTTAGGCTACACCTTTTTCCTGAATGTGATGCTTGCTTTGTTTCCCAATTTAATGGTCAGTGTTGTCTAATTTTATAGATAACCATGTCCTACAGTGTCAGAAACCATATCAGCAGTTCTGTTTTTGATACTGAAAAAATGCAAGTGGTTGGAAGGTGTAGGCAGGCAGGTAGCAGTATATGCAATATACTGAAAGCTGCACTTACCTATTAGTTACATTATCCTTGTAGTTACATTGCAATAATAAAGAATCAAGCCATGGACTTAAAAGTGTCTTGGCTAATTGAAAACATTTGTATCATATTACATATTTGGCTGGACATGCTTTTATTATTGTCTCATTGTGATAACAGTGATTGTACCTGTAACTATGTTTAACTGTTCCCTAGTGAAGAAAGTCCTGATCTTACCACCCCAAAGCAGAGAGGAATGTCTACAATGTAAGTGTCTCTTCCACACAGGCACAGATACAGACACACAATAGAAAAGCATCATCTAGAGATTGCAAGTTCGAATCCTGAAGATGCCATAGCCATCCATGGCCAGGAGTCCAAGAAAGTAAAATTGGCTGTGCTGTCAGTATGGGAGAGGCATACTCTCTCTCACCTATCAATCACAGCAACAGTAGCCAAGTCATGGATGTCTGTGCGTGTGCAATTTCTGGGCATGCGGAAGTTGCACGAGCAGTAGTTTGAATAGATGTGGTCAGCTGGCCACAGTGTAGGGAGCACCAGAAACTTTTGCCCTCCCTGGTTAAAAGCTGCCGTGAGAATTGACTAAATGACTAAATTAGGGAGAAAATCTGAAAAAAAAAAAAAAATCCACTCAAAATACAACACTGTAATAGGATTATGTTTTCTTTAAATATTTAGGTGACAGTTATGCCACCACTTAGACAAAAACACAAAATATTTTTAAATAATTTTTTTCTTTCCATCAGATTCCAGGAAGCTCACCCTGGATCCCAACACAGCACATCAACGCCTCCAACTGTCTGATTCGAGCAGAATGGCGACTGACACAGACATCCAGACATATTATGGGTATAATTATGTTGATGGTTATCGTCAAAACGTAGTTCAGCAGCAGTATGAACATCCAGAGAGCTTTAACAGTAACTCCCAGGTGTTGTGTACTGAGAGTGTGTGTGAACCCTGTTACTGGGAGGTAGAGTGGAGTGGGAATAATGGGGTTTCTATAGCAGTGTCATATAAAGACATCATGAGGAAGGGAAGTGGTAATGAGTGTGTGTTTGGGCGCAATGATAAGTCCTGGAATTTGCAGTGCTACTCCTCTCGCTGCTCATTCTTACACAACAACCAAGAAACTAATATCTCCATAAACCCCAGCTCCTCTAGAATAGGAGTGTTTGTGGATCACAAGGCAGGAATTCTGTCTTTCTACAGCATCTCCGACACGGTGAAGCTCCTCCACAGAGTTCACACCACATTCACTCAGCCTCTGTACCCTGGGTTTGGGCTAAATCAATATTCAACAGTAAAACTGTGCTACTGAAAATAGATAATTTTGGAAGATTGAACCCTGTATGGTACACATTAAAGTGATATAGAAATCAAGCCATGCTACCATTAATAAACATTGTTTCATAATGTCAAGAGATTATAAACCTGACTATTTGTTTAAAGTCTATAAAGAAATAAAAAAAAAATAAAAAAAATAACCAGTTTAAACCTAAAAAATGCAGTCAGTAAAAACTATATAAAAGTTAATGCTAGCAATCTATGAAAATAAATGGTGTTAAAAATAAAAGGAAATGAAATATATAGTCTAGGTGTTCATATCTACCACTGTTCTCTATGTAAACAGTTATGCAAAATGGTTTTCCTTTGCACTGCTTGATATAAATATCCTGCACATTCGAGAAAGCCATCACAGTAATGCATTCTGTAGCCTTCATGACTATGCCTCCGCAGGGAAGAGTGCTGTTTCTGACCCAGGAAGTAATGATGCCTGTCAGGATGCTCTTTAAGGTGCACTGGTAAAGTGAGAGTTTTTCAGCATGCAGAGGTAGTACAGGTGTAATCGTGTCTTCTTCACTAGTATCTCAGTATCAAGTGACCAGCTCAAATCCTCCGAGATGTGAGCACTCGGGTACTCCCTCCACAGGGTTTCCACTTCCTCTAGGTATTCACAATCATTATTACTGGTGATCAGTCCTAGTGCATTGGTGTCATCAGCAAATTTCACAGTGATCTCAGAACTGTTTGTGGCGATACAATTGTGCACACTTGAGCACCTAGTATGGTGTATAAAAGTCATCTGTGTCTGATTCATGAAACTGTTGTACATCAAAACAAGTGTAAATGATGACTCAAAGTGGGCAGTGATAGCTCAGTGGTTAAGATGTTGGACTACTAATCAGTAGGTCATGAGTTCAATCCCCAGTACCACAAAGCTGCCACTGCACAGCTGTGTATTCCACATCTGTGTATTAACACTATAATGCTAACACTGTTCAAACTGCATTGTCTGCATTGTAATACAAGACTCCCATTTGCATAATAATGATTCTCAATGTTATTTTTATTTCTTTTACACTTGTAAAAGAATCAGTAACTTCTTTTACTATAGTACTCTTGCTATAATTATGCTATAATTATGATACAGGTTTTATTATTTTACTTACAAATCAAGCATTTTCAGTTGGATATAATATCATGCTCCAATATATCCTACAGGCACTCTGACCAGATGTAAGTTTGATTTTACAGAAACACCTGTGAAACATCTTATGGAGCGATTTGGATGCTGTATCTTCCACATGTTGTAGTTAAAATTCTTAGGTCGCAATGCTTTTGCGATTTGGATGCTGTATAGTCTTGTTGTAGTTAAAATTCTTAGGTTGCAATCATGTTAAAATTAATGAGTAATACCCAGGTGTTTTGTATTTTTACTTTATCTGTATTCTTTGACCTTCTACAGCCTGAATCTTCTCATTAAGTTTAATATCAGGTCTGGTAAACTAATATAAATCAAGACAAAAGATATAACAAAATCTGCAATCCTAGTATGTAATGCAATGGCATTTTAATTGCTGCTGAAATGTACTTTACTATAACCAATAAACTTTATTATAATTGCAGAATTGATGCCTTGTCATTGACTCATAAAAACTGTCTTGAAATTATTTATTTTTTCACTGTCATGACTAATTTGACATCCCTGAGGTTATCAGGACCATCATATATATATTTTGTATATTTAAATATAAGGTTTTTGTGGTTACATAAGCATTTTTCACCAGCTGCTGCTTTGAAAATGATGCTGAAGAGCACTTAAAATAGCCAGTACCACTGTGAGGTCTGCAGTTCTATAGAGGGAGTAGGACATAGTCTTCATCGCTTCGAGATGGACCCTCAACCTCTGTGCCTTTGACAAAGGACAGAGTATGTTTGCATTTTTTGTTTTTAGTTCTACAACATAAAACACTGAGACCTGCTGTGCATCACTGCTGTGAGTGAGTATGAACAGTCAATCGAAGTCCCTTTCAATCTTAAAAAAATCTAGTTGCACTCTTGTCAGGCATGTAGGCCAAAGCAGAAGAGTAAGGGTGAGGTTTTTATTATTATTATTATTATTATTATTATTATTATTATTATTGTTGTTGTTGTTGTTGTTGTTGTTATTTAAGCCTTTAAGAGAGTGTTGTGTTCATGACCTGTACCTGCATGATTTTATGCATTGTGCTGCTGCCACATGATTGGCTGATTAGACAAGTGCATAAATGTCTGTTCCTAATAAAGTGACAGCGAGTGTATAGTTAAAGTAATTTTGCTGAACACTATGCATGGAACTGTCATCATTTCAAGTAATGTATTGTAAGGTTTGTATTTAAAATCTCAAAATAGTACCAATATACTTTTCTCTCTGAAAAACGTGATAATCTGTTCTTAAGCGCTCTTGCGTTTTCTTCGCTCTATTTCGCAACTCTTTGTGTTGCCAGATCTGTGATTATCCCACGGTTTTGGGACGCTTTTGCTCAAGATTATTATTATTATTATTATTATTATTATTATTATTATTATTATTATTATTATTATTATTATTATTTGTCTGAGGTTTTGCAAGCCAGATCGATGGGAAATTTGGATGTTTTTGCGTCTGTACTAAGAAGAAGAAATGAACAGAGTAGATCATATTTTCTTTAAGAATGTGCTTGTCTCAATGAAGTGTTTTTCTCTTGTTTTTTATGACAGTGCATATAATAATATGAGGTCATTTTCAGTCCTTGATAAAAGCACTGATTGAGAAAACTGTGTACATGTTAGACTTCTTTATAAATATTGTTGTCTAATAAAGGATTTTAGATGGTAAAATTTTTTGAAATAGAACTGGATTTGTGAACTATTTGTTCAGTTTAAAATGTAGATTTAGCCGGTTCTCTCACACAGACCTGGCAACTCTGCTCTTACTATATAGGAAACGGAAATGAAACTCATCTGTACCTGTTCAGTCTGAGGGCGTAGAGCGTGCAGATCAGTTTCATCCCTTTTTCTTTTCTTCAGACACACCTGTTTTCCACACAGCTTTTACAAGCTGAACCAGGAAGTGTGAGCTGCAGTTAGTGACTGTGTGAGAGTTTGTTTTTCAGTAAAATGGCAGAAGCGAATATTTTAGGACTTCAGGATCATTTCAGCTGTTCA
>JAKKZN010000004.1:2716216-2751514 GCA_033441825.1 Pangasius elongatus
TAAGATAAATACTGCACTGAATAAGAAAAGACATGCCACTTACTAGCAACTATTACTATTTTCATGGACAAAGAGAAGTGGTATAATAAATTTAAACAAGCATGCAAGCATGCAAGCAAGCAAGCAGGAACACAAACAAACAAACAAACAAACAAACAAACAAATAAACAAAACAAGCATGCAAACAAACAAACAAACAAACCAAACAAGAAAGCAGGAACACAAACAAACAAACAAACAAACAAACAAACAAACAAACAAACAAACAAACAAACAAAACCAAACAAGAAAGCAGGAACACAAACAAACAAACAAAGCAAGCAAGTAAACAAACAAACCAAACAAGCAATCAGGAACACAAACAAACAAACAAACAAAATAAACAGGCAAACAAACAAACAAACAAACAAACGAACAAATAAATAAGTGAACGTTTTACACTTTAACAAGTGAAGGGCACGTTTGAAGAATTGTGTTAAATGTCATCTAAAATCTAATGCATAGATTCTGGACCTAATGCAAAAATATATGATGCACGTTTGAACTGAGGAAATTGACTTACCTGGACAGTCAGGCACAAATTAGTGCACCTATTAGTCACTGACTTGTGAAACAACATAACCCATCTGTCATTATGCATATTTATTTATTTATTTTTTTAAACTAAACTTGGCTTTCTATTCCTGGCAACCTTCCTCTTATCACAGTTCTAAAAAGTAGGCTCTCTTTTTTGGTATATCTTTTCTTTAATAAATACTTTTCTTAAATAAATGGTCTGAAAGGATTCTATAAACATTAACGTTAAAATGTACATTTTAAAATTGGAAATACCCTTTCCTAATGTATAGTACACTCTAACTTTGATTTCAAGCTTCTGCATTTTTTAAAACATACAGTGTGGAATAAATAATCAAAATGAATCTCCATATAACTCATTAAGGTTTTGTTTTGAACAGTGTTTTGTTGAAAATGTGTTTGTTTGTTTGTTGTTCATTTGTTTGGTTTGTTTAATTTGTTATTTAAATCCTTTTTGTACACTGAATATGAAATTTCATCACACAGTAAGTTAGTTTAGGTTTTGTTGTTGTTGTTGTTGTTGTTGTTGTTGTTGTTGTTGTTGTTTAAATAAAATCTGCTGGAGAGTGGAAGACAGCCTTAGCATTGTGGACCAGCGGAGCATGCTGGAGGGTTAGCAAAGGTGACAATGCTGCCCCTGTGGTCCATACCTTCCATAAGCTTTCCAAAATCATCCATTCCAAAGCTTTACATCTGACATAAATTGCTTGTGGTTTTAGAATATATGAGGCATAAGAACTAAGAGACTCCCCTAGTCAATACCCAGTCCATGGGCCATGAGCCAGCCATAAGCCACTGTCATTTACCTGCCTCATTTATCTCTGTAATTGTGCTCACCTGGGTTGTGGGCCTCAGTCTAATTTAGTCTCACACCACAGTTAGTTCCTGTGGCAATTGGTCTTTAAAAAAGACAGCAGTGGCATACCTTCGATTGTTCCAGTTCCACCCAACAGTTACTACAATCATAGACTTCTACTCAGGCATAAAAGCTGGGGCATCAGCAGGGCTTGATTAATTACAAATTTCAAGCACAAGGGAGGTTGGTAAGTACACTGATGCCCTATGTGATATCATAGCCTGATGTTTATATATTATACTTGTGTAACCGCTTTTGCAGATACAACTAGACAAGACATGACTTTGATTTCGCATCACTCAGAAGCAAATGCTAACTCTTTCTCTAAGAACATATAAAATCAATAGTGTAATCTATACTAAGATGTAGTAAGGGCACTTTATAATGGTTCACTTGGTGGCATATGAGTAATCACGTCTCTATATTTCCCCCAATTACTGGGATATCCGTTCTTGAAAACATATTACTTTAATTACCTTTGGCTTTTAGGCTAGTTGTAATAACTTAGTGCTAATGAAATATCTTTTCCATTGATTATTTTAGTTTGTTGCAAAAACATAGTTAATTAAATGGACTGAAGCCTTCATTAGATGACCGGCATTAACATCAAATTCTTTACTCCTCATTAAAGGAAACAGAGTCAATTTAATTAATGCATATTAATCCCCAGTGATGCTTACTGCAGCTTAAAAGGCATAGATAGGCAAACCTGACTTCAAATTATTTTATTTTAAACATGCAAGTTCGATTTCGGGGGAAAGACATAAATGGGCCCCTTTTTGAAAGATTCGGTAGCTTTTTGTGTGATCTTTCCTCCAGTTAATTAAAAAAATGAAGGATTAAACGCAGCTTTCTTTTCATGTCAGAGAGTACTTGGATACTCAGGTTGCTCTGTGCATAGTGTTACATATTATGGGCTGGAGTCTTGTATATGCTATCATGTACACACTATGGGTCACTTCATAAACCCCCATACAAGCTACTACCAAGAGCCACATTTCAAGTTACTAAAGTGGCTTTGAATGATATTTTGTTTTCCTTGCAGCTCTCTTTGTCCAAAAAAAAAAAAAGTATAATTCTGGACTGATTGCCACATCAAGTTTTTCCCTCCCCTTGACCAACTGTGTCAGAGGTTATCCATTGTGCCCTTGGTCTTGTTTTCTGACCAAAACCCTTTCTCTCTTGCCAACACATTACTCTCACTGGTGATAGAGAAAAGCAAACAACTGTTGCCAACCGTCAAACATGACCCAGGCTCGTTTTTTTTCCCCAGCATTGATATGCGCTAACTGAACTTAAGTGGCAAATCTGGTATTCTCTTGTGTTTTGTTTTATCTCACCCATACAAAGTCTGTGAATGATCTACAAACCTTTGGCGTCTGGAGTAGAAGTGGAAATCAAAAGGTGCTTGCCCCAGAGTGCACCTTTATAGAATTTCTGCCCTCTGGTTTGTGCCATATCAGTCAGTCAGTTTGCTGGGAATGATAAGTTAAACAATAAAAAGTGATTATTCTGTAGGTTTGTGTGAGAGTGTTTGAATAGCAACAGAAGGGCCCATAACAAAGGCTATCCTTTTCAGTCCTTGCTCATAGTGTTTCATTGTCAGTTCATGAAAAAAAGATAACACTTTCTTTCTTTCTGTCTTTCTTTCAGATTGTATATTCAGCCTCACCATGCGTGGCAGCATATTTTCTAATTGATGAATAATAGGAAAACTGGGCTCTGTGCAACTTGCTATTACTCACATTAAAAACCCCGGATTTATCCTGGATTATGAGATAAAATAATTTTGAGCAATTATTAAAAATTAACAGCCCTTTAGCTATTATCTCAGCTCATATTTTAACGTTTGCTCATGTGATATCATTTTCTATGAAAAAAATAACGAACTGGACATGATCAAAATGTACAGAAGACCTTTCCCCTTCCTTTGCCCCTTCATCAGCTACGTATAAATACTGCTTTTATGTAGTGCAATGGTACATTTTAAATAAAAGAATATAGTTATTATTTTCTACAAACTCCTTCCACACACTGCATTTCATGGATATGACAGTACAAGCTGAGACAGAATAAGAAATAAAGAATGACGTAAGAAAGGCAGGGGAAACCCCTTTCAGATTCCATTAACAACGCTGGTGCATTTTCTTCTTTTTCCCCCTGTTTTTGTGTCTCTTGAAGTGTAGATGAATTTAATATTTATTACAGAGCCTGCTGAGTTAAATTATGGTCAGATGAGTGGTGGCATGGGGTAATCAATACAAATATACAGGACCAGTGTGTAATGTGTGTACTCCTTAGCAGCAGGGACTCTGCCCCCAACCGCTCAGCCTCCTCAGCAGGTTAAATAAATATGATAGTGCAAGTGGACACAATGGATTATATGATATCAATGAAGAACCAGGAAAGTGCTATTATAGTTCCTTTCCTACTGTGAGTGCTATTGACAAGTTGGTTTTGATACATCAATGGCATATCAGCTCCTGAGACCATCACTGGGGGACTGGGGCAATCTCTCTCTCTCTCTCTCTCTGTCTCTTTCTCGCTTTCTCAGTTCTTTTCTCTATGGATTGTTTTTGAGGTTGTAATCTTGTGATTAAAGGCATCTTTTTTGAATATATGTAATAAAAAAATTGATCTTCAGTTAAATTTTCTCTCTTTCTCTCTCTCTCTCTCACACACACACACACACACACACACACACAAACACACACACACACACACACACACACACTTACTTCCCATTTCTGCGACCTGTTACCTACTCAGGACCTGCACCATCTGTCAGGTGAGGACGCTGCCACAGCCCCACTACATTAACACCAAAACATTACAGACTCAATCAGACGGATTAGCACAATGCTAACCAAAACACTAGGGACTAAATCAGACAGATTAGCACAATGCTAATCAAAACACTAGAGACTAAATTAAAAAAGAACTAGAGAATAAATTAGGCAGATTTGCTCAGGGCTAAACAAAACACGGTAGGGTAAACCAGATATATTAGCGCAATGCTAATGTGGAAAATTTTACCAAGATGACGAACTATCTAACATTAAAACTTGACTGACTCCTACTCACCACATTGACCAGGCAGCTCAGTAAATGAGACTCTCAACAAATACTCAATTACTCAGACTGGATAATAACAGATTAAATGGTTTATTTGCATACAGCGCTGAATACAGACCATTCCACACACTCTCTCTGACTCTGGGTTACAATGCATCTCCTTATATTAGTTGTTCTTATCAGTAGTAACACCGTCATCTCTAAGATGCTCCTCCTGCCTAATTTTCTGATGCTTTTTCAAAGCCCATTATCTTCCAATTTCTTGCCTTTTTCTCTTTCTTTTTTTCCATTTTGGNATTACTCAGACTGGATAATAACAGATTAAATGGTTTATTTGCACACAGCGCTGAATACAGACCATTCCAACACACACTCACACTGGGTTACAATGCATCGTCCTTATATTAGTTGTTCTTATCAGTAGTAACACCGTCATCACTAAGATGCTCCTCCTGCCTATTTTTCTGATACTTTTTCAAGGACCATTATCTTTCAATTTCTTGCCTTTTTCTCTTTCTTTTTTTCCATTCTCTCGCTCTTATCAACCCCTCCCGTAATGCTCCTTTTACTGTTGTGAACCTTTTTTCTGAGTTATTCATCCATGNCCCCTCCCGTAATGCTCCTTTTACTGTTGTGAACCTTTTCTTCTGAGTTATTCATCCATGAGTCGATACCATGGGTAAGTCTCTGAGCTGCACTCCCTATTTTTCATGCACTGTAGAGTATTATACTTAATCTCGGGCCTTCTTCTGAATGATTAGTGTTGTATTGTTAATTGTTCCAGCGGCAGCCATCCCTGACCTTGATGCTCTCCAATTTGATATCCTCGAGCTGTTAGTGGCTGCCAGGGCCAAGGCCCAAACTACTTCTGACTCTAACCCATTACGCGATGCACTCTCCCGCCTTGGTGACTATCTCAACCGGACTTTGGAGCTCGTCCAGGATGCCTCTGTTCAGACTACTAATGTTGCTGCAGATAAAGCAACCCAAACTTATTGGGTTACTACTGTTTCTCAGGCCACTCAGGCCACCTATAGGGTTTGTAAACGTACACAAACATCTAAGTCTGTGTGCCGTGTGAAGCCCTACTCTGTAAGCCAATAAACAGGAGTGATGTCTGAAACTTACCCATTGGTTTCTTTTTCATTCTTTTACACATCACAAACTCAAAAGAAATACTCCCACAATAGAAACCATGCAGAACCTCATGTGGCCTCCCATAAGCACCTGCAGGAGATGGTAGAGGCCCGTGAACTAAGTGATATATGGAGAAAGTTAAATAAAAAAAAAAACAGAGACAGTACACGTGGGCCCACTCTATAGACATCATGCTCTCCAAGATTGGATTGGTTTTATGGTTTTAAACATCAACTGAAGTTTTTTTTTTACAAAATGTTTTATTGTTCCAGTAGGCATCTCCAATCACAGTATGGTGCAGTGTACTATCATTAAAAAAAAAAAAAAAAAAGTAGAACCTAGGAGTGCTTACTGGCACTTTAACACCGCACTTTTAGAAGATACTAATTTTAGAGAAATCTTTTATTTATTTTTGGAATGCTTTTAAATCAGAGACGATGGCTTTTATTTAAATATGTGCCTAAAATAGTAAAAAAAAAAAAAGGTGGCTAAAATTTAAATATTTTTTGTCAGCAGTACACCCTTAATGTCACAAGAGACTTCATCAGATTTCTGAAAACCCTGGACATTGAAATAGTGGAACTCCAATCTTTGGAGACAACAGAAGATTGAAGGCATATTGAAGCCCTCAAAAGTAAAAAAAAAAAAGCCGTAATGAATGACCTGATGGGCACTACAGCATAGGAGGTGCTGGTCCACTTTTGCTTTAAAAGCATGACTGAGATGGATGCTCCTTCTAAGTTCTATTTGGTTTAGAGCAGAGCAGAAAAATGGACAGAAAAGATTCATACTTGCTATGCAAACAGAATCAGGGGATCTCTTATCAGAGCCCAGTGAAATTCACAAGCAGATGGCCAGCTTCTACTCGAAGCTGTACTGCAGTGAGTGGTCAGGGGCACAGATGGTGGAGGAGAGCTTTCTGAAGAGCCTGCTGAAACTCTCAGAGGAAGCTGCCAGAGAAACAGACAGGGAGTTGACACTGGGAGAGCTCTATGAGGCTCTCCAGGGTGTGGAGAATGGACAGGTGCCAGGTATAGATTGTCTCCCTGTTGGGCAGTAATAGGGCAGCATGTGCTAGAAGTTTTACAGGACAGTGTGAAAGGAGGTTTTAATGGTGATATTAAACCAGAGTGGAGGGCACTGTTCAAAGCACCATTAACCAAAACAGTTGCTGACCTTCAATAGAGGATTTTACATGGTGGTGTTCACAGGAATGACCATTTTTTTCACAGAGGGAAACAGTTTGCTTTTATACATTGCTCCAGGTTGCAGTCATTGTTTGTGTTTTTAAGTATCATAAGGACATTTTATGTGGATTTTACTTTTCAGATTTATATTCTTTCCTTATGTTATATTCTTTCTAAATATGTCAGAAGAATCAGGTTCAAGTGTCAGCTGATTAATTTTATCTTTGGTCAGGCCAAAATGGCAATATACCTGAGCAGAAAAAACAAAGTCACACAAAACACAGACTGTGGTACGATAACGAATATGAGAATTTTCTCCAGACTAATTAAATCAAGAATCCTGATTGATTTTAATTTTTCAAGAGTATGGGGGATTTGGAGATTTTCAAAGCAATGTGGTGTTGTGAGGAGGCTGTAGTGGAGGAAGAACTTTTTTTTTGTACCAGCATTAGGCTGATATAAACATCACAACTACATACTCAAACTGTTCACGTTATGTTTAGCCTAATTAATTTATAAATGCCATTTTAAAAAAATATATTTATTTATTGAGTCACTCTGATCTTATTGTGTAACAGGTGACTTGTGTAAAATAAAGGATTGTAAAAATCAAAAGTTTTTCTTTCTTTTGTTCTTTTTTTCCTTGTCAGCGCTCTGCACAAACAGCAGTGCAGGAAAGTGAGATGATCTTTAATGGGCTGATCAGATCCATTGAGAGAAGACGCAGTGAGGTGACACGGCTGATCAGAGCTCAGGAGGAAGCTGCAGTGAGTCTGCGTGAAGAAGCCATGAAGCAACTGGAGCAGGAGATTGCAGAGCTGAAGAGGAGAGATGCTGAGCTGGAGGAGCTTTCACACACAGAAGATCCCATCCAGTACCTCCAGGTAACATCACTGTGAAAACCAGTCATATTCATAACCAGTCAATGCAGCTCCTAATTTCCCAGTTGAGAAACCCTTCAGAATTCAACGTTAGTCCAATTTCACAATTCCCAACGCATTTCATTGCTAAAAGTCACCTAAGACAATGCTGGGGGATTCCAGCACTAATACACAGATTACTGGAATCAGAATATGCTCAATTAAATTATTTAACACCATAATAATGTATTTAATATTGCCATAGAATGCCATTCCAGAGTTTCTGGGTATATTTATGGTTCCAATCATGAATCTAAGGGGAAAGTATTGTGGATATGTCAAACTGTCACACAATGGTGCTTGACTTAATACTGCTCCTCTCTTAAGCTGATATTTAGCAAGAAAAATTTATTTAATTTCAGCATCAGTCACGTGTGACTGAGAGATGCCTCTGTTTTTACTAAAGTCCGCCCCCACACAAATCCTATGGAAATGTACGATTACAGTGTAAGTTCAAAGTTACATCTGGGGTCAACTCTGGATTCAATGTTGCAATAAAATAATGGTTTTTTTTTCAGTCGTGTCTTAGGTCAAAGATGTTTGACATGCTGTTTCTTATTCCCTTTTTTGCATATTGTAGAGTTTTCAGTTTTCTGTCTTGACCCTGACTGGACCAGACTCACCCATCATCACATCAAGTTCTCTCCTAACTTTTGAGGATGTAATAAAGTCTGTGTCTCAACTGAAAGAGAAACTAGAAGAGTGCTGTAAAGCTGACTTTGAGAAGATATCAAGTGGAGGTAAGCTGTAATGTTATATTGTCTTAAACTACATTTAGCAGTGGGTTCGTTAGCCATTTGTGAAAGTAAATTAAAAAAGCATCTATATTTATTAAACATTCGAACAAATTACAATGAAACAGTATTTAACTTTAGGTCTGTTTATGTCTAAACGGTGTGTCTTCATAAATTTGATAAGCCAAAACATGGTTGGTCTTTAGTTTTGTGCTGGAGCTACAAGGGAAGCATCATGCAAGTGTGGTTTCATGTAATCTCCATGGCTAAAAACATTCAACTAAAATCACATCACGTAGCTCTGTGCAGGTCTGAAAAATTTAGAAATGTACAGAACTTTAGGGAACATATTGGGAGGTTTTTTTAGAATGTATAAATCAAGTCAAGTCAAATTTTATTTATATAGCACATATAAAGACAACAGTAGTTGATCTAAAGTGCTGTAAATAACATCATATAGCATCACATCAAATTATAAGACAAAGAATAAAATAAGTTTTAAGAGAGGATTCAGAAATGACTAAAGATGGAGCAGACCTCACATGAAAGGGGAGACTGTTCCAGCGTTTGGGACCAACCACAGAAAAGTGCGCGATCAGCCTTTGTCTTAGTCCAACAACGAGGGACAGATAAAAGAAGTTTATTACAAGATCTTAGTGTTTTGGTAGGAGAGTAAGGGTGAAGAAGGTCAATAATATACTGTGGAACAAGACAAGAAACAGCTTATATACATAAATAAAAATCCGTCTTTTCACACTGGGGACAACTGAGGGACTCGTACACAACTATTACAAAAGGTTCATTATCTTTGTTTAAGGAGTTAGACAAACATCTGTCCTCTTTCATATGGACTAAAAACATTCCAAGAATTAGGAAAGCTTTTTTAGAAAGACAGAATGATGTGGGGGGATTGGCGTTGCCCAACTTTATGTATTATTATTATTATTATTATTATTATTGGTCATGTAATATTGATAAGCTTATCTATTGGGCAGGGCACTTCAAAGCTCTATGCCCAATTACCACTCAACAGGAAGTATTTGCCAAGTAATCCCTTGGTGACTTTAAGCAAAAATGAGCACTTTCTTTGCTACCCATTGTTTCCACCATCCTTAACTGATCATGCCTTTCAGGTGTGGTCTAGAAAGGGACTCAGCTATGTATGGGATTTTTTTCTGGGCAGTAGTTTTGTTTCTTTGAACATATGATCAAAGCATTTGATATTCCTAAATCTAATTTTTATAGGTATCTGCAGGTACGAAGCTTAGTTAAAAAATATTTCAATACCCTTTCAACCCCTCCTCCTCACAGTTGGATTGAGGAGCTCTTTGACTTGAGTGTATCTGAGCGGGGTCTGATATCAACAGTGTACAATTCGATTCAAAGAATAGCCTCACCGTCTTTAGATTTTTTAAAGAAACAGTGGAAAGAGGACTTTGGAAGTGTAGTCCCAGAGAGAGTCTGGCTGTCAGCAGTTAAACAAATTCAGTCAGCATCTATTTGTCAGACATGGACTACTACAGTTTAAGATAATTCACAGGCTACACTTTTTTAGAACTATACTGGTGAGAATATTCCCAGAAATAAACCCAACATGTTGTAGAAAAGGAGATAGAACCGGATCCAACAATAGCAATATTTGGTGTGACATCTGAGAACCTCTCACTAGCATCAGATCAATCGGATGCATTGGCTTTTTCTTCTTTGTTGGCGTCACGACTTATACTCCTACAATGGAAGTCAAACAAACCACCAACACATATCAAGTGGGTAGAAAGTGTCATGGCATATTTAAAGTTAGAGAAACTCAAATACTGCACACAAGGCTCCATTAACAGATTTTTTTAGAGTTTGGAGGCCTTTCCTTTTGTATTTTGAGGACAGATTCATTCCAAACACTAATTGCAAGCTCCCATCCCCTCCCAACCTCAAGAAGATAAAGAGTAAGGATCATCAGATCAACCATGTGTTGTCTCTTGTTTTATATATACATTACAGAGATCTAAACGGTGTCTCTGTTTGCTTGTTTGCTCCTCTAGACTCATACTTTAGACTCATTAGTGTGAAATGCGAATCCTGATGGGAAATTGCATGCAATATGCACGTGGGATCAATTCTCAAATGGGATTTCCTGATTCTCTGGACCAAGCTGAAGACATGAACATGTCAATCATGTCTGTGTCATTGATGGTGTGGGAATTAGGGGGTGTAAATTATGTGCCAAATTTTTGTACAGAAGTAGTAGTAGTAGTAGTAATAATAATAATAATAATAATAATAATAATGTGAGATAACAATGGTGATGCTTTGCAATGCAAGCACCACCACTAATAATAATAATAATAATAATAATAATAATAATAATAATAATATGTGCAATAACAGTAGTGATGCTTTGCCATGCACCACTAATAGTAATAAGTGTGGGCAATTATAATAGTGATGCTTGCATTGCATAGCAAACGCCACTAATAAGCTCAAACAGCAGAAAAGAATGTTGGCATTGTAAAGCCAATATAATTAGAAGCTAAAAACCTAAACAATAAACTAAAATTATAACTTTTTTTGATAGAGGGCATGTAGTCCAGAAAATATAATTATTGGATTTGTTTGATACATATGCGACAATTTCTTTAAACCAGTACATGATGGTATTAAATAATTATTTGTACCACAGCACTGTTCATTTCTGACTTTTGATTGGTCAGAGGATATTGCTGTTAATGTTCTCTAACAACAGTTCTGACAGCTACAAATCACAGGTTAATGTGCTTGGTCTAATGTTATTGTTTCTATAGTAAAAGCATACTCAGGGATTTGTATGGCAGATGCTCCACATAATCTAAGACCAATGATAAACTGATCAAAAACAATTAACATGTTAATTATGAGGCTTTCTGAAAAAGTATGAGAATGACTGTTTAAAGCTGCTGTAACATAAGTGATAACAGGAACTAGCAGGTTCCGCAGACATTCCGCTTTTCAAATAACTATAAACATACAGAAAGTATTGTGTGTCATTCTTTAATAAAATAAAAATCTGTAATTGTTCGCAATTTGCTGTAGTATAGGAGGAATAAAAAAAACTTGTAGACATGCTCTTATAGGAAAATAATCAAGGGAAGGGTGGTTTCATGAATCATTAATGTTACCACACCAAAACTGATTGTTTTCCTATAACAGGATGACACAGAGTGTATTATTCCTTACAGAGTTGATACTTTGCATTGTTCCAGCTTCTCTGAAAGATTAAGAAGACTCTCTCTCTCTCTCTCTCTCTCTCTCTCCCTCTCTCTCTCTCTCTCTCTCTCTCTCTCTCTCTCTCTGCCTTTTTTCAGGTTATCTTCATAGTAATGATCATAATTTGGAAGCCATCTGTCCCTCTGAGGTAAACAGCAAACAATTTACTCCCTACAAAAACAGCTAGCTAGCATGTAGCATGATTATTTATTTTGCCTGATGAATCATACATCAACTGGGTTAGGAATCAAATGACTCAGGAGCTAAATGAGTCAGGAATCCATTGAATCAAGAATTGGGGTAATAAGCAATGGATTGAATCAGAAGTTCATTGAATCAAGAATTGATTGAATCAAGAATCAAAATATTATCGTTTGCCAAGTTACCATTGGTTAGCCAGGTAAATAATTTTGTTAGCTAGTGTTAGTCTAGCTATGAATGTGCAGGCAATTACATAAGAAATAATGCGAAATACAAAATACTCATCCTTACCTGATGAATAATGAACCAAATGAATCAGGAACTGATTGAAGAAATCTATTGAATCAGGAATAGATTTGTCATGGTCCAGACACAAGCTTCTGTTTTTTTCCCCTTCCTTGCGTCTCCAGTGTTTCCTCTTCCTCTCGTTTCCTTTTGTGTGTGTGCGTATGTGTGTCTGGGCATAGCACTCCACCTTGCCCAGCTCCCTGATGGGATCATTGAACACATCTGTGTATATAAACACCGGTTCTTCAGCCATCGCCAGATCATTCCAGCTTCCAGTGTGGTAACATGTCCGGCCTACTCGTGTTTATATTCTGTGTTTGTTGTCCAGTGTTTCCCCATCGCCTAACACACACAAGCAGGCGGAGTGGGCCAATCAGGAGTTGGAATCGGCACTTCGGTGTGTCACCACCGACAACTCTGCTACTTGGAGCTCCCAGCTACTCTTCCCCATCCAGGAAAACAATATCACAATTCCCTCTGTACAAGCCCACATCTGTTGATGCTGCAAGATATGGAAAGAGGCTGCTTTGCTCTGCTGACCACAACTGATGCCTGGCTAACTGCCATTGGACCCCAGCACCCCACTACCGGCTGGGTCAGAAGGTATGGCTCTCATTCAAAGACATTCCGCTAAAAACTCACTCCATGAAACACTTGCCCCCATTACCTAGAACCCTTCACAGTTGAGAGGATTATAAATCGCTCCATCATCAAACTCAAGCTCTCCACATCCCTGCGCATCCACCCATCCTTCCACGTCTCCCAAATAAAACCTGTCCATGACAGCCCTCTGAGCCCTCCTTCCTACCCCCCTCCACCCATGCAGATTGTCGATCATCACCGGCTTACAGAGTCAGGAGGCTGCTAAATGTACAGAGGATGAAGTCTGCAGTACTTGGTGGACTGGAAGGGATACGTACCGGAGGAGCAGATTTGGGTGCCCCGATTCTTCATCCTGGACCTCTCCGGGACTTCTACCGAGCCCACCCGGACAAACCTGGCAGGTCACCTGGAAGCTCCCATTGAATTCAATTCAATTTTATTTGTATAGCCCTTTTAACAATGGACATCATCACAAAGCAGTTTTAGGGAAATAAATTGTGAATATGTGAATTTATCCCTAATGAGCAAGCCAGAGGCAACAGTGACAAGGGAAAAACTCCCTGAGAAGATATGAGGAAGAAACCTTGAAAGGAACCAGACACAAAAGGGAACCCATCCTCATCTGAGTGCTAATGGATAGTGCAATTATAAATAAATCCCTTATATTATAGTATACTATATGGACAATAGTGCAATTGTGCAACCAGTAAATTCATCACAGTTTTCACAAGAAGTCCAGTTTGTTAAATCTATCCACTGTCCACTGATGGAGTCCTGAGTACAAAGCTGCTTGTGGCAACTGCCCCCAAAGCCACCACAGCATTCACAGTCCCAAGGCATCACAGTACTAATAACTCCCATATGAGATCCCCAAGCCATCTCCACAGCCCCCAGGTGACATCATCCCCAGCAATCCAAATGGTTCTTCAGACCGTCCATATGGGGCCCCAGCAGCAGCGAGGGATCTCAACTGATGAGAACTCCAACCAGAAGTAGGGCATCAGGATGGGTCAGGCAGGTCTGGAGAGCAGAAGGGGTTAGGATCACTGGTATCTCAGGAGTAGCATGTGTAGCTTAAAAGAGAGAGGAAGAGAGAGGGAGAGACTTTTAGGTAAGCTTTTGTTTCGTAATGGTTAAGGACAATGTACTTTGCGTGCAGAGTGCAAGCAGGGACTCCAGCAAGACTAGCTATGACAGCGAGGTCTACAGCTGACCTTTCTCTTACGAAGCACTACAGTTTTGGAACAGCCTTCCCCTTAGTGTTCAGGCTGTTCCAAAACTGTGGAGCTTCATAAGAGAAAGGTCAGCTGTAGACCTCACTATTTGAGGTACCAACAAATTGCCTGCACCTTTTGATCGAATTAGGCATGGCGGACCATAAAAGACCAAAATTTCGCTCAGGTACTGTGAAGCGAGCCATTTAGTGCTTTATAGATCTATAGTAGTATTTTATAATCAGTGCGAAATTTGATTGGGAGCCAATGCAGTGTGGATAAGATAGGGGTGATGTGGTCATATCTTCTGGTTCTAGTAAGGACTCTCGCTGTGCATACTGGACTAACTGGAGTTTGTTTATGCATTTACTAGAGCATTCAGACATGCTCAGGCATTCAGGCATTGCAGTAATCCAACCTAGAGGTAACAAAAGCATGAACTAATTTTTCTGCTTCGTGTAGTGACAATATATTTCTTATGTTAGCAGTCAATAATCACACCAAGGTCTTTTACTGCTGCACATAATGAAACAGAAAGGCCATCCAGAGTTATTATGTAATCAGTAAGCATACTTCTAGCTGCATGTGGTCCAGTACAAGTACTTCTGTCTTGTCAGAATTAAGTAGGAAAAAGATAATAAGCATCCAGTGTCTAATGTCCTTAATACATTCCTCAACTTTATTAAGCTGGTGTCTGTCATCTGGCTTCGCTGAAACATACAACTGTGTGTCATCAGTGTAACAGTTGATACCATGTTTACGACTAATTTTGCCCAGAGGTAGCATATATAACGAAAAGAGCAGTGGGCCTAAAACAGAGCCTTGTGGGACACCAAACTTTACCTTAGTATGCATAGAAAAGTCACCATTTACGTCTACAAACTGATAATGATCAGTCAAAGAAGACCTGAGCCAGGAGAGGGCCGTTCCCTTAATGCTTACAACATTTTCTAGTCTATCGAGGAGAATAGCATGATCAATGCTAATCAACTGAGGGGGCTGTACTGTCATGGTCCGGACCCAAGATCCTGTGTTTCCCTTTTTTTTTTTTTCCCTACCTTGTGTTTCCAGTGTTTTTTCTCCCTCTCTTTTGTGTGTGTGTGTATGTGTGTCTGAATGTAGCACTCCCCTTCACCCCACTCCCTGATGGAATCATTGAACACACCTGTTCCTCATCTGCTCACCTATTCAGCAGCATATATAAGCCCTGGTTCTTCAGCAACTTATCGCCAGATCATTTCGGCTTCCTGTGCATACTTGTGTTTTTCTCTGTTTGTTGTCCAGTGTTTCCCCATTGCATAATCCTGTCGCATTCTTCGTTTTCCTTGCTTTGCCTTCCCCGTGGAACATCGACTGAGCAACTAACCTCCATGCTGCTGGCCTTGGCCACATCTCTCTCCCACACAGTCCTATCTACTCAAACCTTCAATAAAACCCATTTAACATCAATCTTTCAGTCTGTGTTCTGCTTCTGGGTCCCTTCATTCCTGTGTTCATAACAAGATTAATTTACTCAAAATATTATCATTTGCCAAGTTCCCATTGGTTAGCTGGGTAAATAATTTTGTTATCTAATGTTAGTCTAGTTGTGTACATGAAAAATAATAATAAATAGTTTACTTATACATACACTGAGCTTAAGGTGGTCTAAATTTAATATACAGTATGAGTATGTCATTCATGTAATGAGTTTACTTGATGGTTAGAACCTGCTGTTCCAGAAAAGTGTATCTCTTGTTTTTCTGTCCTGCAGGAGCAGATCATCAAGCTGCAGTTGGACAAGTGTGCACCCGGCGGTCTGGGTTTCTCAATCATCGGGGGAGAGAGAGGCATTTTCGTGAATGATATCTGTCCTGGAGGCGCAGCGCACACTGAAGCCACATTAAAAGTTGGAGATCGTCTTCTTAAAGTGAGTGAAATAATGGTTTCTGACCAATAGCTAGGTGGGGCTTTATCTTAAAAGAGAAAGCTGTGATACATTTGTAAAGGTTTGTCTTAAATTAGTATGTATTACTTTCTTTTTTTTTTTATTATATCTGGATTAAAAATTTTATTTGTTTTGCCTGACTTGTCATTTGTCTTTTTTATTTTGTTTTACACTATTTCTATTAATATTTAATAGATTACATGTGCCATGATTGTCTATAGTGTACATATTGTATTTTATTTTATTTTAATTTATTCTTTTATTGTATTTTATTTTACTTTTTTAATTACTTGTCTTGTTATGTTGGTTTCTTACACCATGGATCTGAGGGAAATTTCAATCCTCTGTATGTCCTGTACATATAGCAGAATTGACAATAAAGTTGACTTTGACTTGATTAACAGTTATTTCAATAATGAATATGAATCTAAATTTTATTTTATTATTTATCTTACCTTATTATTAATATTTTTTAATTTAATCTTTCCATGTAGCCTGCCACCTTTTGATATACTTGGTTACACTGAGTGCTAATGAAGGGTGTGTGTGTGTGTGTGTGTGTGTGTGTGTGTGTGTGTGTGTGTGATTACAGGTAAATGACGAGCTAATGACTGATGTGTCACATTGCAAAGCAGTCACCACCATCAGAAAAGCCAAAGGTGTCATTCACTTTGTAGTGTCACGACGTCCTGATCAGACCCCCAGCATGTACTTGGGCTCCCTGCCTCTGAACTTCAGCACCGGTAATACACACACACACACACACACACACACACACACACACACACACACACACACACACACACAAAATATATGGACTATATATTCAGTGTTTACAGGTTTTTACAATTGGGTACACACATTCCTCAGAATCCTACACACATTTCCCATAACTACTAACACAAATCCCAGTTTCATATACCTTATCCTTTAAACCTTAAAGCAACAGAGAAATGCATACATGTGCACAAATATCGACCACCAGGTAACATAACTGTTGTAAAACATAAAATGCTCTTATCAAACAACAACACAAAAAGGTTTTGAATAACCAATTTTGAAATTATACTATTTGATCACCAAAAAATATTCATCAATATGGGGAGGTTTTCTTTAAACAGACATTCATTTAACATTTATGGAAGGAGGCTCCAGTGTCAGCACTTTGTAACAGTCAGGGGTAAAGCTGTAACTTAAAATTTTCCATCACAGGAAAATCTTCAGGACAGAGGCGTTTACACTTTCTCTGTAATGTGACAAGCTGTGTTTTTTTAAATTATTATTATTACATATTATTATTAAAAAAGAGAGGTTATTGAGGGAATGACTGTTTCCTGCTGCTTTAATAACAGAAACTAGCTTGTCTTGTGGACGTTCCACAGCAGTAAGTGTAACAATAACTGGATATGAAATATGACAGTCATTGGTAATTTACTGTGGTATAACTGGAATAAAAATACTTCAGGATATGCTCTTATTGGAAAATAGAGAACGCCAAATTACTGAAGGCTTAACACAGCTATAACAGCATGTTTTTGAGCATAGGTTACTTGTGTTGCAGTGCCTATACCTTACTGTGAAATAACTGATTTACAAATAAGTATTTGGTTTACAAGTAATTTTCAAGGCACAGCCTCACTCACTCAGTCATTAATTTGTGTTTTGTTCACTGTGTCAAAGCCAATCAGATAGCAGCACAACTTTTTGCTAATGCCCACATTACTCAAACCAATCATGGCCAGCCAATCTGCTCAACCAATCGACATGTCTGAGCTGCGGTAGCCTCAGAACGCAAGAAGTTTAACGCAACTCTCATAACAGAACAGGGATGGAGAGAAGGCACAAATCAACACAGAACATGTGACAATAGGCACGTGGAGACTGAAAACAACACAGACAGTACCTCCTACCTGAGTCTGATTCTTTGTAATATATTTTAAAGTTTTTGATGGAGCTACAATTGTTGTTAGTGCTATGATGGACTGATATTTATGCTTATAGACTGTGTTCATGTTTGAGGCACAACAACAATGCCAATGAGTTTGATTTAAACTGGTATCGATAATCTTCAGCTAGGTTAGTATTGTGCCTGCACTGCAAAAGGAAAGAAGCACACTTTGAATATAAGCTGATTTGACTACTTTTGAGGTAAATTTCACTTCAAGTATTGTATTTCAAATAGTCATATAGTGTGGGCTGTCCCACTCTCACCACCTCCACCTCCTCTTCCCGCTATTAAGATGCCATAATATGTCTCTCCCTCCCTCTCTCTCCCTCTCTCTCTCTCTCTCTCTCTCTCTTTCACTGTTCATTGCATTGACCTTGTTGTAAATTAAGTAATTGCAGCTGTTACTGTGTTTAATTCTGTTTCTGTAGATAAGGTCTCTCCCTTTTTTCGTCTCACTTCCGAACCCCCAAAGAGAAACGATTTTCATGGTAAGTATCTCTCTCTCAAGTCATAATCAAAGTCAAAAGGTTGACATATTAATACTAGCAAAATAAATTAATATTAATTAACACAGTTAGGTCCGGAAGTATTTGGACAATGACAGAATTTGTATGATTTTGCCTTTATAAACCATCACAATGGATTTGAAATAAAACAATCAAGATGTGTTTATTTTATTATTTATAATAGAGTTATTTTGATTACATATGGTTTTAAAGGTTGCTTTTTAAGGCCACAAACTCTCTCCTCACTGTTTGCTCTGGTATCAGGATTTCTTCCTCACGTCGTCACTGGATTTGTGTGTCCCTGAGTCACTTATAACATACTCTACAAACTTTGTTTAAATTACAATGATGAAAATGTACATTAAAATCTAGTGCAGTTTTGTGTATCCTCCCCCAAAAAAATCCACCCCAAAACAAAAGATGTAAACAATCATATGTATTATGTTCATAAGTATACAAAAACAGATGAAAATAATTGTTTTATCTATTAAAAAGATCAACAAGATTGATAATTAGATTTCTGAGAAGTAAAAAGGAAACGTGATTTGAGAATGAGTTGATATTTAAATGTATGTTAGTGTATAATATATATATATATATATATATTTTTTTTTTTTTAAGATGACATTTTATTTATCCACTTTTGACTTTGAACTTTTTTTTTTTAAGAATAATGTTTTGATTTTTTTCATCCTTGATGGACTCTAATGAGTAAGAAAAAGGAATGTAATGTAAAAGTCAAAGTCTTTCTCTCTCTCTTGCTCTCTCTCTCAATCTTCACTACATTGACGTTGTAATTTAAGTGATTATAGCTGTAAGTGTGCTTTGTGTTTCTGTAGTTAAGCTTCCTCTCCATAAACCTCCCTCTCCTGAAGCCCAAAACATAGATTTTCAGTGTAAGTAATTCAATTCATTGTGTGCTTTATTGGCATGACAAAATATTTTTGTATTGCCAAAGCAACATTCAACAAAAGGGCAAAAAAATGTAATAATTGATCAAAACATAAAGTGAAAAATAGTAATGAGAAAATATATTAAATATGTAGCAAAATTAATAAATAGATGCAACATCACATACATTAATGGTAACAGGAACACAGGGATAAGGTGTTGAAGAGGTGTTAGGGTGGGGGTAGAATGCGTGGGTGGCTTTTGTGGTAGGTGGGGTTAGGGTGTATGGATTGATTTAGAGCTCTTCTTTAGCTTTGGTTGTCCCTCAGGCTGTGAAAAGATGCTACAAATCTTGCAGCGATGTTTGTACTAATGGCTTTGTTGCCAAGAATAAAGGGGAGTATTTGAATAGTGCTTTCTGATGATCTTGTATTTGGGGCATTCTGTGAGGAATTGCAGTTGTGTCTCCATCACTCCCAGGCTGCAGTGGGAGCACAACCTCTCCTCTGTCTGCGGCGGCCCGTCTCTATGGCCAGCCCGTGCTCACTGAGTCTGTACATTGGTGCTGTCTTTCTTAATTTCTTATCAGTCACCGTGGTCAGGTAGTTCGGCACGGTGTACTTTCGGTTTAGTGCTGAATAACATTCCAATTTGTGTTAATCATTAATGGTGTTTGTCCAATAAGTAGTGTACTTAACAAACGGGGTCACTTGTTTTTAAATACTTCTAAAATTTGTTGGCTCTGTTTTTGGATATTTAAAAGGAGAGGGTATTGGCCTAATTCTGCCCTGCTTCCATTATTTTGTGTTTTTTTTTTTTGTTTTTTTTTTAATTTTTGACTTTTAGTATACTTTTGCAAAATTCTGTATGCAGGGTTTCAGTTGGATGTTTTTCCCAAATTATAAAGTCAAATTTTATAAGTGGACCCCACATTTCACTGCCGTATAATGCAATAGGTTCAATGACCGATTTGAAAATTTTGAGCCAGATTTGAATCAATTTTAATGGATTTCTTAATGGCATAGAAAGCCCTTTTAACTTTCTGTTTGAGTTCATTCACAGCCAAATTCTCTCTCTCTCTCTCTCTCTCTCTCTCTCTCTCTCTCTCTGACACACACACATGCACACAAACACACAATATATGGACTACTTGAATGTTTACAGTTACAATTGGGTACACACATTTCTCAGAATACTACACACAAATGCCAGTTTCAAATACCTTATCCTCTACACCTTAAAATGCCAGAGAAATACATACGTGTGCACAGGTACTGAACACCAAGTAACATTGTGCTGTAAAACACAAAGTGCTCTTGCCAAACAACACAGAATAACCAAATTTGGAATTATACTACTTGATCACCAAAAAAAGTTTTCTGTAAAGAGACGTTCATTTAACATTTATGGAAGGAGTCTCCAGTGTCACAAGCTGTGTTTTTTTTTATTACTATTATTACATGTTATTATGAAAAAGAGAAGCTGGTGAGGGAATGACTGTTTCCAGCTGCTTTAATGTAAGCGAGAACGGTAACTAGCTTGTCTCTCATGGACGATCTACAACATTAAATGTAAAAATAACTGGATAATTAATATGACGGTCACTGGCAAATCACCATGGTCTTACAGGAATAAAAATACTTCAAGAAGTGCTTTTAGTGGAATATAATCAATTTTATATTTAATTTAACTAATTTAACTACATTTAATTGTGTTTCTATAGTGGGGGATAAGCAGACCATCCGAAGTCTCCATAAGATTAAAGTAAGTAAGTCTCTCTCTATCACACACACACACACACACACACACACACACACACACACACACACACACACACACACACACTTTCTCTGAACAAACTTCGATATACATGACATGCATTGTAATATGTTTAAATGTGTGATTGTAACATTTTCTAGCTTGGCCTGGATAAAAATAATAAATAATATTTATTAATTATATATGAATAACTGTGCTACCCATACTACAAGATAACTCATATTTTTCCAAATTTGTAATACTGTCCATCTGTGCATGTGTGTGCATGCTTTCTGCTAAAACCTGCTCTTGAGCTGCAGCCATTCCAGCTGTGTGTCTGTCAGCTTCATCTCACTGTAATTCTCATTCTAACCATTTTATTAAACAAGACTGATGATTTTGATGATCAAGACATTGAGAGTCCCTTTTTTTTATTATTATAAACTGTTAGCTCCTCAACAAGACAAACATGCAGCTCTGTCTTTAATTTTTAACAGAGATCATGTTTAACACTTGATTTTATTATGACTCTCCCTCATAGACTTTACTCTTTTCTTTTCATGTTCAGGACATGATTAATGCGAGAAACCTGCAGATCAATAACTAGTGACACTCTGTGACAACTTGCACTTTACAGCACTCCTCAGTCTACGGTCTCTCTTTCTTTTTTTTCATTTAAGCACAGTTTCTCTTCTCACATGTGCATATGGTGGAATAATCCATGTATTCTATATAGTACTGAATAAGAATTTAAGAAAGAGGAAAAGGATATTTATCTTGGATTTGTTGAAATATAATGGTGAAATGTACTCTTGCAACAAACGTATAACTGCTTTGGTTTGGGTATCTCTTACACAAATTATATTGCTGTTGAAATGATTTGCCCAAAATTACTTCACTTTATCGTAGTTCACTGTAAATAACATTCCTCAAACAGAACAATTAAAGGACTTTCTATTGGTGGTGTTCATCAGTTGATTAAAAGTTTAATCATTTTCGAATTAGGAAAAAGTCGTGGATCAGTGGAGGTTTCCTTAAAGCAAAAGTAAAAATGGATTTTAATGTGTGCTGTGCTTTCTGTATCTACACTTATATATTTTTCTCCCCACAATTTAAAAGATATTCTTGTAATTGCTTTCCTGAGAAATGTAAAGCAGTTGCTTCATGCAAAGTGTATTTGTGTTATACTGACGCAAAAGCTTTTATTATTGCATTTTGTCAGGATTAAAACAAGGTTTCTTTGCTTAAAATTTAAAAAGGTAAAATTTTCAGAGCTTTATTCATTTAGATGACACAAATAACTGTTTTTTTGTTTGTTTGTTTTGTGATAGAATCTGAAATCAGTAGTGCTATACACTTACAAATTGCATTGATTTAAGTTTTCTACAGAGTTATAGTATAAAAAAATCTCCTTTTGATTTTAAAATTTTCATTAGATTACACACTGTACTTGTGTAAACTTCTTTAATTATTAACCTTTGTAATTATTAACGTGCATAAATTAAAAAAAGGAATAGTTACTCCAAAATTATTTTGTGTTAAACAATATTATTCATAAACGTTATTTTGATTATATATGATTTTAAAGGTTGCTTTTTAAAGCCACAGATTCTCTCCTCACTGTTTACTTTGGTGTTGGGTTTCTTCCTCATGGAGTCTCTAAAAAAATTTTTTTTTGATTTGAGAATGAGTTGATTTATATGTATGTATGTTAGTGTCCAGCAGAAGACAGCACATTATAATACAACACCACATCTCATCACTTTAAAGCCTCTGACACTGTGTGAGTGTGGGCTGTGATTGTGATTAAAATGTAGTGAATTAAAGGGTTAAATTGTGACTGTAAAAATACACGGTAAATAAACTCAGACTCATGGCATCGTATGATGTGCTTGTTTTGATTCAGTGCATTGGTTTATTCATTATGAATTCATTCAATCCTACATTCTACACAGGGATCATGTTTTTCTCCCATTGTGTGTCACATCCTGTGGCATCATGTGAATGTGATTATTTGCACTACTTGTGAAAACGTGTGAAACATAACGTGCATAAAATCCACATGTAGAAAATACAGAATTGCAAAAATACAGCAGTGTACCATTTTAATTTACACAACTTACTTTAATTTACACAACAGCTTAATTCATGTACTTTTGTGTTTCAATACAAAAAAATACTGCATTGATGTTCACAAGTAAACATGATGTGCAAGAGAAATATGACATTTAATAATTGCTTTGATTTTTTTGTTTTGACATGAATTCCAGCTTCAATTTTAAACAGTGAAGTTAAATTAACTGCTTAGGAATTTATGCAGGCTGATGGAAATTAAATCGTCCCTATTTTGGCTGTGTTTATTACTACATCACTGACTTAAAATACTCTCTAAACTTTGTAAAATGACAAAGATATAACTGCAAATCCTTGAGAATGCAATTTTACACTTTTGCAACATTTTAAACTTTGCAAAAAATTGCAAAAACGTCAACTTCTGGTGAACACAGATTGGATTTGAGCAGAGGTGGCAATAGGGGAGAATAACACTTGCAATGATGAAGAGGAAGAGGGTTTCATCCCACCTCTGGATAAAGCTGCTTCCATAGTTATCGCTATTCCCCCCTCCTTCCTCCCCATCACTGAAAAAATATTCAAGAAGCAAAACCTGGAAGAGAGAAAGATGAAAGAGGGGAAAACAAGCAGTTAAAGTTATAAAGTCATAAAGTTATGCTGTGAGATTATATGGGGATGATGGTTAAAAAAAACGTGACAGAAAATTTAATGATTTAAATAACAATGTCCCCCTTCAGTAATATTTACCCTGTATGTCAGTTTGTAAATATTATAGACACTGCATAAATGTAGATGACTCCACGTCCCATCATGGGAAAGAAAATACAGTTTAGAATGTATTTTTTCTATTCTACCTGTTATTCCTCTCTGCTTGCTGCTGATTTTTTTTTACCCCGAGGTGGAATTGGTTGTTTTGCATACAGTAGATTTATTCTATTAGTGTTCTGCAAGTCAAGTAGTTAACATGGTATTTTTTTTTTGTTACATGAAAACAAAATATTTGGTCTATTATACATGTTTGTGGAATATGACTATTAAAAGTGAATTATCAGTAGAGAGAAGCTGTTGTGACTACACTAAGTGCAACCACCATTGGCTGCATAGCATTTGTCACACAAGTGGAAGCAGGGGCAAAGACATCACAGAATATCCCTGGTACAAGACTTAGCTTCCTACAGCACTGGGTGCTCCTGAAGTCTTTGGTCACTAACCATACACGATCACCGGGTTGAAACTGTGGGGTTTCTCTTTGATGCTGATCTGCAAAGTCCTTGTTTCTTTGAGCCACCTGTTCCAACACACACCTCCCACACCTGTTCACTCCACCTAAATCATTCGTCTAATGTGGGTAAATCTGTGAGGTTAGCATTCCACAGAAACAGGGATGGTTATTAACCAAACACACACTGGAAAGGAGTCAATTGCAGGAGCAGATGTGGATCCCCTCCACGTGACCTGATATGACCGACCTTCCAGGTAGGACGCAAACCAATGCCATGCTGCACCACAAATTCCTAGACTCATGAGGTTGGACAAGAGAGTCTCATGGTTCACTTTGTCAAACGCTGCTGAAAGGATGAGGACTGAAGACAGTTTGGATGATCTAGCAGCATGTAACTTCTCAGTGAAGGCCATAAGGGCAGTCTCTGGGGAATGTGCCGGTTTGAAGCCAGACTGGTTAGGATCCTAGAGATTGTTCTGTGAGAGACAGTTGATTATAGACAGTTTGTTCAAGGGTTTTAGAAAGAAAAGAGAAGTGATACCGGTTGGTTGTTGTTGATGTCAGAAGGATCTAGAGTGGGTTTTTTTCAGGATGGGAATAACCATATCAAACCACAGAGTACAAAGCTTGGTAAGTTCAGGAAGAGGCACATTGAGCATTACTTCACAAAGAGTCTTTGTTGGACATACTTTTAGGGTGTGTGTAATTGGGATCAGGTGTGCATGTCTAAACCTCGGGTGACTGTGAATGTGATGGTGGAGTGTTGTGATGGGGATCATAGTCTGCTGCGGCCATGATTGTAAGCCACAGGGTGTTCTGGGAAGTAGAGTCTCATCAACACGTCTTGATTTTTTTTTTTTTCAAGAAGAGAAGTAAAGGTACAGAAATGGGCCTTGATACTTTTTTAAGCTACAGTATGTCCATGTCCACAAAGCAATCAGGCCAATGTTACATGTGAGAGAGCGAATGCAGTAATGTTGGTAATTGTTAGATAGCACAACACAACTAGACTAGACTTGACAAAGAACATCCTGTTTTTGAGCATGCTCCCAAACAGCTCTCTCAAGTGGATATCTCTTGTCATGTCCAGGATGTTCTGAAGTAAGTGCCTGTGGTTGGCTGTATCATACGACGCAGAAAGGTCGACAAAAACGGTACCTGTCACCATCCCTTTCTCATATCCATCTTTGATGTACTGTGTGAGGTTAAGGGTTTGGCTGGTGGTTGACTTTCTGGGTCAAAAGCCTGCCTGTTCTGGGATAAGGCATTCATCAATCACTGGTGCAAGGCGGTTCAAGAGGAGGTGCTTGAATACTTTATAGGTGTGACATTAGCAGTGATATGGGTCTATAGCTTGTGGAGTTATGTGGCAATAACATTTGCTTTCTTCCACATTTTAGGGAATTTCCTTGTGGCAGTAGTTGAACAATTCTAGGAGCCATTTCTTTACATCTGGGCCAGTATGTTTTATCTCCTCAGTTGCGTTCCTGTAATCAGCCCATGTCTTTCCCTGGTCTTAAGGTGGCTATACCATCTTCCAGGGCTTTTGTTTTTTTATCATTTACAGTAGATAATTTTGAAAGCATCGTCCATTATGATATGTTATGATGCCAGTGAGTAAAACAGCAACACATTTTTTTTTTTGTGTAATGATTGAGCAGAATTACATATAAAATCGCCATATGATATCACCATAAAATGTCGTCTATCAAATGACCTCACCATTTCAGTGTAAACTGCTGCTGTATGTAAAATTGGAGACTCTGAGACAGGATTCAATTGCAAGAGGTTTGATAAAGATCAAAGTGAAAACACAATCCACATGTCAGCAAACGATAATTTAGACAGAGGACAAAATACAGATGATCAGGTTCAAGAAGGCCAAAGGGTTATGCAAAGACAGGTCCAAAAGCAGAGCATGTAAAGCCCACAAAGGCTATCAGAAATAACAAGGCTCAAACACAGTTATTGGCAAGACTTGGTAATGAATCAACATCCAGGAACTGCTTAAATATCCTAAAACCCTGATATAACCTGAGAGTGAATAGTAAAGGTCACGCTAGTACTCCGGTGACTGCTTCTGCAGGCATGTAGGGAAATCAATCCTAAGTCCTCTGCATACCATCTTTGCCGTGCTGCTGAATTCTTCTCAGCTGTGAGCATTGAAAGTTTACTAGACCATTACAGGCTACAGATTCACATCGAACACTGCTCAATCTAGTCAGCGATGTCATGAGAAAACAAACGGAAATATTTAGGCAGATAATACGCTGAAGTACAAAAGCTTTTTTTCTGTTTATAGAGTATGCCTTGTGTTGCTCCTTATAATATTAGCAGAAATAAGCTTAAATAATAATTTAATAATGCTAATGCTCTCTAAAATACTAAAAATATACTTTAAAAAAAACTTGAGAATGAGTAGATTTAAATGCATGTTAGTGGCCAGCAGAGGACAGCACAGTTTAATACAACACCCCATCTCATCACGTTAAAGCCTGACACTGTATGATCAAAATTACAATGTGATTAAAATAGTAGGGAATTAATGGGTGAAATTGTGTATCTAGAAATTATGACTGTAAAAATCCACATTAAATAAAATCAGTAGACTCATATTTTCACTGAATATTCTTTTAAGTCGGTGGGGATTTAATCGTTATAGACTTTATACACTTTATTCATCCTACTGAAAATGTCATAGCTATTATATTAATCTGTTATCAAACATTCTCTCTCTCTCTCTCTCTCTCTCGCTCTCTCTCGCTCTTAACCTGTCTCTGTTCAGTTTGAGTGTGGATCAGTTTCATCTCTGTGGTTGATGTTTTGCTGGTAATACAGGCCTTCATGTTCAGGATTATTATCATCATCACCTTTTTGTGAGAACAATCATGTGTTTGTTTATTGCAGTTTACAGCAAGTGAGTCGTTCTTTCAGACACACCTGTTTTCCACACAGCTTTTACAACCTGAACCAGGAAATGTGAGCTGCTGTTAGTGACTGTGTATATGAGTTTTTCAGTAAAATGGCAGAGGTGAATATTTCAGTAGCTCAGGATCAGTTCAGCTGTTCGATCTGTCTGGATCTACTCAAGGATCCAGTAGCTCTCTCATGTGGACACAGTTTCTGTATGGGGTGTATTAATGGCTGCTGGGATCAGGAGGATCAGAAGGGAGTCTATAGCTGTCCTCAGTGTAGACAAACCTTCACTCCAAGACCTGTGCTGAGTAAAAACACCATGCTGGCTGAAGTAGTGGAGACGCTGAAGAAGACAAGACTCCAAGCTACACGTCCTGCTCAGTGTTCAGCTGGACCTGAAGATGTGGAGTGTGATTCCTGCACTGGGAGAAAATCCAAAGCTATCAAGTCCTGTCTGGTGTGTCTGGCCTCTTTCTGTGAAACTCACCTCCAGCCTCACTATGAATCTCCTGCCTTTAAGAAGCACAAGCTGGTCGAAGCCTCCAGACGACTCCAGGAGCAGATCTGCTCTCAGCATGACAAACTGCTGGAGGCTTACTGTCGCACTGACCAGCGGTGTATCTGCATGTTGTGTATGTTAGATGAACATAAAGGACATGATACAGTATCAGCTGCAGCAGAACGAACTGAGAGAAGGGTAAACATATTTTACAACTTTTATCCACAACTATTCAAGGAAAGGTAAATAAGATTGTGCTTACAGAAAAGTAACACAAATATCACATATAAATTTTACCTGTTATGTTTCACACAATTTTCCCCAGGTGGACTTTTCATATGTAGTGTTTTTATTTTTCCACAATTTGTTCAAATGTTTTTTTTTATTTACATCTGTTCATTTTTAACAAGTAAAATATTGTTTTATTGTTCACACACAATTTTCTGATGTAATTACCTTCTACATATATATATATATATTTAATGTGACCTCAAATATTACTCACATAATCACATATGTGAGTAAACATGATCACATTTAAAATGTATGTGATTTTTCCACAAGAGGTGCTGGTACAGTTCATTTTCAATTAAGTATAAAGAAAAATAATAAATTACAATAAATTATCAATAAATTACATATTTCCCAGATCATCATAAAAGCACACACTGATGCACTATATGGCCAAAAGTATGTGGACCATCACACCCGAGTATGTGGGTCTTCCCCAAACTGATGCCACAAAGTTAGAAGCACAGAATTGTCTAGAATGGCTTTGTGTGCTGTAGCATTACAATTTTCCTTCACTGGAACTATGAGTCCCAAACCTGTTCCAGCATGACAATGCTCCTGTGCACAAAGCGAGCTCCATGAAGACTGTTTTAAGGTTGGAGTGGAAGAATTCAGGAGCCCTGACCTCAACCCCACTGAACACCTTTGGGATGAACTAGAACACCGACTGCACCCCAGACCTCCTCACCAACATCAGCGCCTGACCTCACTAATGCTCAAATCCCCACAGCCACGCTCCAAAATCTAGTGGAAAGCCTTCCCAGAAGAGTGTTATGATACAGTTAAAATGACAATCCCAGACCGTCTACCCTGAAAACATCATACTGTATATCTTACCTTTAACACACTGAGTGTGATTTATGTGCTGTGTTTCTGTGTAGAAGAAGTTGATGGAGATGCAGGGAAATTGCAAGCAGAGAATCAAGAAGAGAGAGAAGGAGGTTCAGGAGCTGAGGAATGCTGTGGAGACTCACAAGGTGAGTTTGTATCTGGAAGCGCAGTTTCAGGATCAGACTCTCAGACTCTCCTCTTGTTAGCTAGCTGAATCACTGACTAGGTGTTTAGAAAAAGAGCTGAAAGAGGAAGACCCCATGTTTCTGTGTCTCCTAACAGTGCTCTGCAAACACAGCAGTGCAGGAAAGTGAGAGGATCTTTACTGAGCTGATCAAATCCATTGAGAGAAAACGCTGTGAGGTGACATGGCTGATCAGAGTTCAGGAGAAAGCTGCAGTGAGTCAAGCTGAAGAAGTCATGAAGCAACTGGAGCAGGAGATTGCAGAACTGCAGAGGAGAGACGCTGAGATGGAGGAGCTTTCACACACACAGGATCCTGTCCAGTTCCTCCAGGTAACACAACCGAGGCCAAAATCACATAAAGTAGCTCCTAATTGATCAATTTAGGAGAAAGAAATTGAAATTCGTAAGATTGATATGTTGCCAGTTTTCGTTAGAGACAGTGATTATCCTGTTCCATGTGCCTTCTATGCTATCCAAGTTAATCCATAGTCTTTGTTTCCTACATCTATGTAGAGTTTTCAGTCTGTCTCGGCTGCTTATGGATCTGCAGATTTCCCGACCATCACGTACAGCTCTTCTCTCACTTTTGAGGATGTACTGAACTCTGTGTCTCAACTAAGAGAGGAACTAGAAACAACCTTCGAAGATGAGTTTAAGAAGATATCAACTGGAGGTAAACTGTACTTCTTAATTGTGTCTCAATTGTCTCTTATTGTCCCAAATTACATTTAGCACAATGAGCCTGTCAGTCAGTAAAATAAAATGTATAAATAAAGCATATAACATCACGTGAGTCAAATAAGCTCTCAGTCCACGTAGTGAGTGCTTTTCTTTATTCAGATCTAAGGCCAAGCATTGTTTTTAAATGCATTAATTATGCCAGTAGCACAACTCAGGAAGATGTTTTTCCTTGTTACTACATTGTGAAGATGTAAACCATTTATGCTTTTTCAGAGACACCCTAAGCACAGTTCTTATAATTAATTAAGACAGTGTAAAAGGCTTAAATCACACTGCCTCCTGCCAATGGTTAACACAAAACAAATAAGATCTCTCTGCAGATCAGCAATAATTCCTTTAAGAAGGATGATATTATATAGGGTTCTCTGTCACCTTTAAATCCACTTACCAGTGTTGACAATTTGATTTCAAAAGCTGCAAAGATCTTTACAAACGTTTTTGTTTTGTCATTGTGGATTATTGTGATTATAATTTTTTTCTATATCTGTGCATCTTTATGACTTGGCAGTTTATGACTTTGACCTTTGTTCTTATGCCTCTTTCCCTCCTCCAACAGGTGCCCCTTTTGCTTTCACATTTGATTCTCTAAGTACGTTTACATTTGCAGACTTGGCAAAGAATTCTGGGGGATTTTTCTTCAGAAAAAAAGGTAGGCTTTTATTAGTTTCCTTAGTTTTTCATGTGATGGTAGGAGGGTTAGGACATTTTCACAATTTAAAAAAAAAGGTTTTCAGAAAAGTGATGTAAAATTACATAAACAGATGTTGAAAATAAAAATAAAATAGAATAAGAAATTACACTGCCATTATTGAAATTGTTCGTATGGTTCAAATCACAAGTAGCACAAAAATGCAGTCACATCAGCCTTCATAACGTCTAGACTGGCAGAACACAAACTGATTGATTAAGTTGTGTGTGCATGCACACCATACACCTGACTGAGAAACACAGAGGGTGAAACCAAGAAAACTTGACCGAAAACTTTCATAATACAATAGCCTTAGGCCTTCAAGCCAACAAAAAAAAAAACAAGAAACATTGAAAACAACCCATCCACAACACTCAAAATTAAATCAGTTTTAAGCTCTGTGAACTCGTATGCAAATCGAGTTCTAAAACCACGCCCCCACTTTAATCTGCAGTTGGTTCAAGTTAACATTAGGTTTTTTTTCCTAGTTTTGTGAGCACTTGCATAATAATATGTAATAATAATTGCAATATAACTGCAATAATAATTTAACGCAGTAAACTAAGTAAAATATTAATTTAGTGCATTTTTTTTTTGTGAAGAAATCAGATTATTTTTTTGTCATATTTACTGAACCTCTGAATCATTTTCCACCTATAGAGTGGAATATGTATATAAGCCTTGTCTAGAACATGAAAAGCAGAAATTTTATTTATTAATTAATTTATGTATCAAGCCATGATGTACAGTAAATAAGTATTTTGAATAAAAAGTTGACAGCATGTAGACAGTATGTTCATGGACAAGTTTGGACAACATTTTAAATCATCTCCCTAATGATATACAGATAGAAATGAGACACTGGTGGATTCAAGTCTGAAATCTGACTCGTGTAGAGTTTTGAGTACTGTAACGCCTCTAAAATCTCTTTTTTAATTGTTGTGACATTTTCCTCTGCTGGTCTTGGATGTTTGTAACATTTGAATAAATTCAAATTACTAGGAAATCCAGTAACAAAATGAAGCAAAATTTAAACCCAGAAACCCATTCATTCATTCATTCATTCATTCATTCATTTGCTTTCTTTTAAGTCTCGGACTGCTCCTGGACCAATGCTGAGGCAGCAGTCTTTAGCACCAAAGCAACAGCTTCCCGAAATGAGGATGAAGACGAGGACGGCAGCAATGAAGATGTTTCTAACAACGCAGACATTTACTTTAAGCCCATTGTTTCCTTACCTAAGGTATTCAAGTAATTTTATGAATTAAACCCCAAAATTACTTGTATTCTGGATCAGCTAAAATGTGGCTCAAACAGATAAGCTGTATGTATACATTTCCATAAGTGTTTCTAAGCTCAGAGGAAGGCTATGTTTAAAACAGGCAGCACAAATCCTGTTTGTTTGTTTGTTTGTCTGTTTTTCTGCAGTCAAATCCACATGGAATATGCAGTCTAATTTTTGGTGTCAGAAATTTTCAACAACGTGCTTAGAGACAGATCGGGAAGGACCTCATTAATTAATCAAGCAACTAACCAATCAATCCATCAGTCAATCAGTCAATTGGCTAATTAATTAATTAACAAATAAACAAACAAACAAATAAATTAATAAATGAATTTGTCCTGTTGCAGTCAAATAAAACACCAAAAAACATTCTATATGTCTCTGTTTTAGAGTTTGAGATGCTTGAGTTTAGCTACCTTCAAAATATTTAAAGGAATACTAAATAAGTATAGATATATAACTATAAACCGGTAATTTCCTCCCGGTTTCAGGTCGAGGTGAAGTCTGGTGAAGAAGATGAGGAGATTCTTTTCAAGCAGAGGGCAAAACTATTCAGATGGGACTGTGATTTGAGCCAGTGGAAAGAGCGTGGAGTTGGTTATCTGAAGATCCTCTTCCACCCAGTGAAAAAGTACTACCGTGTCCTGATGAGGCGTGACCAGGTCTTAAAGGTGTGCGCTAACCACACCATCACCAAGGACATCGAGCTGAAACCTATGAAAGTCTCTGCTAACACACTGGTCTGGACGGCTAACGACTATGCAGGTTAGAACACTTGAGGATATTGTGCAATTATTCCACTATATTTTTCTTCAGTGTGTTGTCGAGTTTGAACTTTAAACCTTTACCTTGGTTGTACAAAATTTGTTCTTTTTACCGAACAGACGGTGATGCCAAGGTAGAGCATCTTGCTGCCAAATTCAAAACCCCTGAACTCGCTGAATCCTTCAGGAAAACCTTTACAGATTGTCAGAGGTGCATGTCTCAAGTGGACTCAGCCCACTCTTCTAAAGTCATGGAACATTCTAGACCAAGCAACCCGGTGGTATTTTTCTCTATAGCTGCTGATGATGAGCCAATCGGCAAGATCACAATGGAGCTTTTTGCCAACGTTGTCCCTAAAACTGCAGAAAACTTCAGAGCTTTGTGCACCGGAGAGAAAGGATTTGGCTACCGGAATTCCATTTTTCACAGGATCATCCCTGACTTCATGTGTCAGGTAAAATTTCATTTGGTATTCTAATATTCAGTTAAGTCAGGGGTGTCAAACTCAGTTTAGGGCCACATTACACAAGTCTAGTGTCAAGTGGGCCAGGACCAGAAGAATCAGTTTAGTAGAGCAATACCACATCGCATTTATCTGAATAAAAAAAAAGGATCTTCCAGAAATCGTAAGCTCAAATCCAAACGATGCCACAGCCATCCATGGTCGGGAGTCTAAAATCGCAAAAATCATGGACCGAAACGTGGCATTACTATCCCCTGTCAATCCCAGCAACGCTATGCAAGAGGAAGAGTGTGTGTGTGTGTGTGTGTGTGTGTGTGTGTGTGTGTGTGTGTTTTGTGAGTATGCTTTGTATGTGTATATGTGTGTGTTTCAACTTATCTACTGAAAAAAAAAGAGCTTAAAATTTCAGGTTAAATTTAATTTTTATTTTACATATTCCTTTGTTCTATATTTGTGGAGTCTCTCTCTCTCTCTCTCTCTCTCTCTCTCTCTCTCTCTCTCTCCCCTTCCTATTTCAGTCCAGTCAAAGAATGGGAGCTGCATATCAGAACTTTTTTTTTCACTTTGTGCCTTTAATTTAGTTTGCAACACTTATTTATGACTTATTAAACATATTTAAAATGCAAGCATTTCTATTCTGATGAATAATAAAACAGGGAAGTGAAAGGATTGACAGTTTCACTCATTTTTATTCAAGTTGCTCAAAGTTTTGTGGTTTTTTTTAGGGTGGTGATATAACCAGACAGGACGGCTTGGGTGGAAAGTGTATCTACGGGGACAAGTTTGAGGACGAGAACTTTGAAGTGCGCCATACAGGACCGGGTATACTGTCCATGGCCAATTGTGGCAGAGACACAAACAACTCTCAGTTTTTCATCACACTGAAGAAAACTGAGCATTTGGACTTCAAACATGTTGCTTTCGGTGTGGTCAAAGATGGCATGGATGTGGTGAAGCAGATGGGAGAGCTGGGCTCTAACGGCAAACCGAGCAAAAAGATAACAGTTGTAGACTGTGGACAGCTGTAGTTCTTTTCTTCATACATTAAGTACAATTATAGTGTAAAGTTTTTCATTTTCTGTTTTTTTTTTTGCTTGTTTTTCCTTTGGTCGTGAGTTTGTCACAAAGCAGCTTTACAGAAATAAATGGTTTCACAAAAAATATATTAGAAATATTTGAATTTATCACTGTGAATTTATCCCTAATGAGCGAGCCAGAGGCGACGGTGGTGAGGAAAAACTCCCTGAGATGATATGAGGGAGAAACCTTGAGAGGAACCAGGCTCAAAAGGAAACCCATCCTCATCTGGGTGCAACAGATAGTGCGATTATAAATAAATCCCTTCTAACCCTTCTAACCAAAGGTCAAAGGTCTAAACCTAGTTTTGTGGAGTGATGACAGAATAGACCAGCCTAAAGCTGTGTGAATGGCGGTCAGTCAGGGACATACAGAGAACAACCATCGTACTGATGTGTTTCTTAAAGAATTAGACCAATAAAAGCCTAATTTTTCAAAACTTCCTGCTATTTTTTTTTTCTTGCAAACTGCAGGGGGTTTATTGGGCTGTATGGTAAAAACATAGTGTGGCAGGTTTGATTCATTTACACAGGTGGATTAAACAGCAATAAATTTGGGTTGTTTCAAAGATTCCACTGATTATTATGGATTCCATGCAGTTATCAGCTAAAGATCATTAGGTAAAGATTAGGGGTGTAATGCAATGCCATTATCTGTGTTTCTGTCTGTATCTGTATCTATCTGTATTCTGTCTGTTTTCATATTCAGAGATAAACTGAAAGTGGGCGTGGTCTGTACTGGAAGTGTATTTATTTGTTTGTTTGTTTGTTTGTTTGTTTGTTTGTTTGTTTGTTTTATGTTAACACTACCACTATGTCCTAAAAACACTGGAAAACACTGAAAAGTCATTTTTCATTCACAAATTAACACACCAAATAGAAATTTGCGGAACTTTATTCAACTCCTGAACCAGACTCCCTGTGGAACTTTCTTGAAGTTTATCAGATTGACTTTTTTGTTGTTGTTGTTTTTTTACATTCCAGAAAGATCAGAAAAGTTATATATATATATATATATATATATATATATATATATATGCAAAAGTCTTAGGCGCATGCAAAGAAATGCTGTAGAGCAAAGACACCTTCAAAAATAATGAAATTAAATGTTTCTACATTAAAATAAAATACTATAAAGAGCAGTAAACAGTAATAAATGAAACAAAGTCAATATTTGGTGTGACGATCCTTCACTTTAAAA
>JAKKZN010000004.1:2811107-2824993 GCA_033441825.1 Pangasius elongatus
AGAGACTCATAGATCTCAGACGGAGGAAGAAAGAGCAGAGAAATAGTCTGAACAGGAGGAGAAAGATAGAGCTCAACAGATGCTCTTGGAGGATTTAATGAGAAGGGTTAAGAATCTGCAACAAGCCCAGGCTCAGATAAATAAGGAGAGGGACATGAGAGAGAGAAAGAGAACGGACAACAGGGATCAGTTGGTGATGAAGTTGGGGAATGTGGTAGTCACGTTTGCTGTAGATGGAGAGCAGCAGGATAGAGAGGAGGCCGGGCTGGAGAATGAGAGGAAGAAATGTTCTGAATTAGAGAGAGAAAAACGAGAGATGGTGGCCTCCTGGAGAGAGCAGTGCAGGACGTGGCTTCAGCAGATGCAAGAGAAAGACAGCGCACTGGAATAAATACGAGGGGAAAAGGAAGAGATGGCCAAGAAGTTACATGAGCTTGAGAAGAAAAACGAGACACAAAAACATGCTGAGATGGAAAGTCTCTCTGATGCTCAGATGGATGCAGAAATGCAGACTGAAGAAGTGGAGGAACGAGACAAACTGAAGGTGCAAGAGGTGGAGGAGAGGAACGCTGCGCTTCTGCAGCACATCAGTGAGCAAATGGTATGTATATGGAAGGGAAATGTAAATGTGGGATGGAAGAAAAATGCTCCTTGCAAAAACTGAAATTTACATTTGTGGCATTTGGCCGATGCCCTTATCCAGAGCAACTTACAGTTGTTTCATTTATACAACTGAGCAGTTGGGGGCCTTGTTCAAGGGCCCAGCAGTGGCAGCGTGGCGGTGCTGGGATTTAAACTCTCAACTTTCCAATCAGAAGTCCAGCTTCCAATCTTAACCATTGAGCTACCACTTCCCCTTAATTTCCCAAAATAATTTACCAAATTAATGCTTGCTCTATGAACATTTTGCATTGTATTGAACATATGAGCGGCGGAGGCGCGGACAGGAAGGTTAACGCCAGGGTTACCAAAATTCGCTAGTTTAAAATACTTCATGGCCTCCAAGATCTTGTTTTATAGCAAATGTTCAATTTTACCCTTTTTCTTGCTTATCTTCTTGTAAAAGATGCAAGCATGCACAACACCTGAAATTGGGGAAGTGTTTATTGAAGCTACATTATACATAAAGGTGTTATTCTTTATCTCATTCTTCATGTAGATAAAATGTGAAAGCGCCCTCTAGGGTAGATAAAATATTATGCTGTGAGGTCATAAGCCAGAAAGAAAGAGAAACAGCAACAAAATATCTATAATCTAAAAAAGAAAGAAAGCCAGTCAAATGCAGCAGGACAGCAGGGCATCAGCACCAAGGCTTGCAGTTTTGCAGGAAACACAACATAAAAGATGTAAATTGACGGACAAGCACCAAAACACACAGGCACCGAACACCGTGCACATGGCTGAGAGCATGAGAGCGTTCACGAGGCCATGTGCAGAACAGATCATCACTTGAAATGTTTGAACAGAAGCACACGTGCCCTCCATCCCCTCCTGTCCACTGTAAAACTGTCAGAGATGAGTCAGTGCTAAAGGTTAAAGCTTTATGATCATAACCTTTTTGCCAGTGTGCAGGGTTCTTGTGTTCGGCTGGAAAATCGACACCACAAATAAAACTGGAGTGTAGTGAAACTCGACACTCGATACTCTATTTAAAGTAATGGCACACATTTTCACGGGTGTCCACAAAGGATTCTGCCTTAGCGTGCCTTAACGGATAGCAAAAGAAAAGTCTGGTCAGTTTATAACCTACGCATTTTGTGGATCATATTATATAGGTCTTCTGTGAGAATAATGTATGTCTTACGTAGCTTAGGTAAAAATTTCCCTTCCTTGTGTTTTGCAGTTGCACACTGAATCATTTAAACATGCACATCAGCATGTCAGATGTTGTTGGATGGTTCCCAGTGTGGATTGAAAAGAAATGTTTGTCTGTGATGTGAAAAGCATGTCGTGGAAGGCTATAGGGGATGTTTTACATCGCAGAGTGAGACTTCAGGTCAGATAGAGAATTAGACTTAGACATAGTATTATGTGAACTTTTCCACATTTTAAAGTGCTGAGATTATGTCCTGAGCACATAATAATGAAGTGGGGAAGTCTGAAAAATTGTTTACAAATAAAATATGTAAAATTTGTAATTTGTAATACAGTATGTTGCTGTGAAACCTCTAAATTAGTCCCAGTGTAACAACTTGCCATCACAAGTGACATATTTAGCCGAATGGAGTTTATTTTTGTGCAATTAAAAGTGTCACGTGAACTCAGTATAACTACACCTGCTCATGGTAGAACCCAGAGTTTGTATACCTAAGCACACAACATTATGAACTCCTAGGAGCTATCAAAATAAGTCTGGGACAAAGTTCTGGAAAAGTATAAATCAGAGTTTGGTTATAAAACGATCCCAGTTAAATCCAATTTAAAAATGTAAAGATATGGTACAACCATGAGTCTGCCTAGAGGAGGCCTCCCACCAAAAATCAGTGACTGGGGATTGAGGGGATTAGTTGGAGAAAGCAACCAAGTGACCAAGGAAAACTGTGAAGTAGCTGGAGAGATCCACAGCTCAGATGCGAGCAGCTGTTCACAGGAATCCATAGATCGACACTCCACAAAGCTACATTTTATGGAAGAATGAGGAGAAGAGAAAAAAATAGGTTTCCATAAGGCATGTTGGAAACTTGGTAAATATAGAAGAGAGTTCTTTGGTCTGATGAGACCAAAACTGAACAGTTTGGCCTTGGCACAAATGTTTGGCAGAAATGCAACACCGCTCATTCATCCTGAGAACACTATCCCTACAGTGAAGCATGGTGGTTTTAGCAGCACATTGTCGGGCTGCTTTTTATCACAATGGACTGGGAGGCTGGTCAGCATTGAGGGCAAGATGGATAATGACAAAAACAGGGCAATCTTAGAAGAAAACCTGTTCCAGCCTGCAAGAGACTTGACACTGTGGAAAAGGTTAACCTTCTAACAGGACAACTACCCTAGGTACATGTCGCAAACTGCACTGGAGTGGTTCAAGACCAGAAACCTGGATGTCTTAGAATGGCCAGACTGCAATCCAGTTGAGAATCTGTGACAAAAGCTTCAATCTGACCATCCAATCTGACAGAGCTTGAGGAATTTTTGCCAAGAAGAATGGGCAAAACTATCAGTATCAGGATGTACATGCCCCTGAGACTGTAATCGCATGTACCATTTCAAATCCAGTTAGTAACAATAAAAAATGTGGAATGCTTCAAAAGTGTACAAAGTACTATAAATAAATTTTCTTCACCAACTTGTAAAGACATCCTTTTGATGCTTTTTGATGCCTCCAAAGAAAAGATCGAAGCTATGGTCAGAAAATGTAGCTTCATGTTCTGCTTCAGTGACTACATGTGAATCTACCGATCTAAGGATCTGAAGATTATGTAATATAAATAAATTCATATGTCTAATGCAATATGGCTCTTACAAGGCCTAAGTAACTCTAAACCTGTGGAGGTCACTGGGGACAACACCAGGCTTATTAACTGGCACCGCTTTCCTGTTGAGAAAGCATTGTTTTTAACTGAGCACATTCTGTGATTCATGCTGATAGCAGACCATCTGGGACACAAACAGAATTCTCTCTTTATGTGTCTCCCCTTCAGGGCTGGAGACAGTTGCACAGGGATAGCATAAAACCGTTTACAGGATCCTGTTTACATACAGACGAGTACAATTAGTATTTCAAAGACCTGTATTTATGGCACAATGTTCCTCAAGCCCAAATGGTATACTATTAGAAGCCGTTAAAGTGGAATTCCAAAACTTTTGGGAATTACACTGGAGTCTTTGGAGTGAAAAAAACAAGATTGATGTAGAAAGATGAAAAATGTGTGCCAGAGAAAAATCTCTGCTTGTCAATACCTGCATCATGATTAACATGATTTACTCATGATTACACCTACCGAGAACCAGACAGCGGACAACCGTTCATCAGCGAGCCGAAAACAAGCCGTCCCACACGCTCAGTCCCCCTCACCCAGACAAAAACAAACCCATTCACTTCCCCTGCTCAACATTACTACCCCGAGCATAAACAAACCACCAGGCTTATGCAACGTCCAGTACGTACATACGCTCATGACCATGTCCAGGTGCAGATCAGTGTATAAGCTGCCAATTAAAATTGCCATCCTATAGAACTGGGCTAAAATTTGTTAAGGTCCAGCTACATTAAATTCCTCGCTTATAAAGCGGTTACTGGAAGAGAGTAAGTGAGGTAAAGGATCAAATAAATCCAAGCACTTCTTTCATGTTGAACTTGACGCTGCAGTAAACCAGGGGTCATCAATTACACGTGACCTGTGGCCAGATACTTGCAAAGGAAAAATACCGTTTGGTCCAGGTGCCTCACATCTCACACACTTTAACACACACTCCTGCTTTAATGCTCCTAACTCTTGGACGCTCTGATCCAATCTCCCGCTACTTCACCTCACACACACCCCATAACAATGCTAATCAAAATGGATGACGGTAATAGTGAATTAAAAGGATACCAACATTGTTACACTGCATTAACACGTTTTGATAATCAGCCACAAGAAAAAAAAAATGTAACAAAACAAAAAATAGTTGAATGTAACACCAACAGAAATGAGTAATTAGGATGTAGGACACTTTCTGTTATGTAATAAAAAATTGGACGATTATCTTAGATGTCTGACGGAGACAGTAGAGGAGCCTGGACGTTGAACCTTTACTGACACGATGCTTGTTATAACGAGTGTGTAAAAGTGCATAGTTCCTGCACTGGCTCTTCAGTTCATATCAGCTTGCTCTGCATTATTTCCTTTTCGTGAACTGCTCTAAACTATTAATGATGAAGCTATTAACGAGCTATTAATGACTGCTAAGCTATTAACGATGATTTCATTTTTGTAAACATAATGATTTTGTATTTGGTCTTTGCGATGCAGCTGGCAACACTGCTGATGAGGTTTCCAGACCGAGTGTAATGTTTTGGTGAAAAATATATAAATAATACCCTAGTAACAGTGCTAAATGTATAAAAGCAGGGAACTGATCTTAAAATAAATTGGTACTTTTACTTGTACATACAGAAATATGAATTATTTTACAGATATTAAAAAAAAAAAAAAAAAGCATATGGGAAAAGAGGAATTTATTTACCACATGTATGCACAGTTGACTCCTAACATTTTTAACAGATGTCGACTTATTCGGATCATTTCATTTTCCTGGATATGTTGTGTACGTTTGAGGATCTGTAGTTCCTAGTAGCTCAGACTGCTCTCTGCCTCATCACGCTGCCATAAACACACACCTGCGAGCACCGACAGTTAGTGAAAGTTTCAGACGAGTAAAGAGAAGCACAAAGTGAAAAATAAAAACACTCCTGGAGATCCATTCGGAGATGAACGGCCTCCTCTAATACATTAAATTAGTCCATTTATTTATCAGTTGTGTGGTAGGAGGATAAAAGGCTCAATGAGTGGAAGTGCATTTCTGTCCTTTTAATGCCTTATTCTGGTCACATGACTCTCAAGTCAATTAAAACACACAGTAACAACATATGGGCTATGTAATGTAATAAAACATATTGGTTATGGAATAAAACACTTCCTTAAAGGAAAATGATCCAACAATGGGGTGGTGTGATGAAGTGGAGTTACTGTTGCCACCCTGAAGTGATGACTTTCCTATAACAGCACAGCCTGAAGTGTTTTAATCCTCTTTTATTCCAAAGCAATTTGCCAACAATCACGTTTTTTTTTTTTAAAGTATATTTAAAAAATAACACAACATACAGTTTTTCCGTTTTTAGTTACATTCAATGTTGTCCACGAAACATGCTAGTTCCTGTTCTCACTTGTATTATATCAGCTATAAATGGTTATTCCTTCACCAGCCTTTCTTTTTTTTCTCTCTTTAAGGTTAAAAAAATGCAGCATGTCACGTTACAGAGAAATCTCAGCATGTAAACTCGTCTGTCTTGAAGACTTTCCCGTCTTGGAAAACTTAAAACATTACCTCTGACTGTTACAAAGCACTGACACTGGAGACTCCTTCCATAAATGTTAAATAAACGTCTCCTTACATCAAGCGTCACCGTATCAACAATTAAATTTTTTTTAATTCGTTTAAGTGGAGTATCCCTATGAATGGGTGGTTACTATAGAAACGATAACATATTAGAACAAGTGTATTAATATAAATCTGTGATTTTCCAGATGCACTACTGTATGAGCTGCTGTTATAGAAAACGAATCAACAACATCTGGCCAGAATCAAGAATTCAGCAGTGCTGTGGTATAAAGACTCTCTCTCTCTCTCTCTCTCTCTCTCTCTCTCTCTCTCTCTCTCTCTCTCTCTGAGACCCACTTAAGCATTCTTTCTCCTCCCACAGTTTAGGAGCTGATCTTATAAAGCTCCACCTTCCACCGTTTCAAAGCTTAGACAACATCTAAGAACCAAAGAAACAGAAAGTCAGATTTTACAAGAAACACTTTGGAAAAATATAAACATAGACGTGAATAGACAGACATCCTTTATTTAAAAGCTGACTCTTTGCTCCTAACCATGTGGACGAGCTTTGCTGTGTTTGCCTTCTGGTTGGTTGTGGATGTCCAGGGTCAGGACCGAGCCTCGTTCCACAGGTCCAATGATCGCTACAGCCGCTGCCAGTACACCTTCACTGTGGACAGCCCAGTGGAATCCAGCTGTCCCAGCACCATGGAGGCAGAAAATCTGAGCGCTCGCATCACACTGCTGGAGGCGGTGGTGAGCCGTGTGCTGGGGGCCGAGGCAGTCACGGAGGCAGTGAGGACACCAGCAGTGACGGAGGAGATGAGGCAGCTTCTTCAGGAAAAAGAGCAGCTGGACGGGCAGGTGAAGGAGCTGCAGAGACGAGTGGAGGAGCTCACGATGGAGACAGAAAAGCTCAGAGAGAAACCCTGTCCGCTGGTCCCTGACTCTGAGGACAGCTTCGGCATTAACAGAGGCAGTGGTGAGGATTAAATCCGCTATTATGAATTGGAAAACCTGCTGAGAGAGCTCTATGAAGCTGGACATAAAAGTGAATTTCTTTTGTGCGAGTGAGAGCAAATACTTGAGCAAATACTTGTTGTGGAAAGATGATTGGTTGGTATCTATACAAATCGATATGAATTTGACATTTTGAATATAATAAAGTCAATTTAAAACTCACAGACAGAAACAAAACACTTTGAATCATGAGCTTTAGAATTTGCCATGCATACTTTAAGGTTTATCTGCAATTGTAAGGAGTTAAAAAGTGTGTTTTTTTTTACCCCTGAAACTGTAATTAAGTAGGAATTTTGGTATTCATTTCCTGTCATATAGTAGATCTGGTTTAATCATCGTTTCTCCTGTAGGTCCTGCTGTGAGTGGTGCATTTCAAGAGGTGAAGGCTGAGGTTTCTGAGGTTCCAGCTCCTCCCAAAGTCCAGGAGAACGTCCAAGACTATGCAGGTCCGACAGCTTCAGCTTTATACAACTGTTAAATAAAATATTATCTAAAGCATGGCTTTAACTCTATAGATTAGCAACCAGTGCAATGATATGAGGTATAAAAAAAATCAATAAATAAGGAATTTGAAATTGTGCCTACTAATAGCTTGTTTTTGTGGTTATAATCTTTTTTTATTTGTTCTGTGTATAAAAGGCTGTGGGGAACTTGTTTCTGTTGGTGAGCCTGAGACCCATCAAAAGGCGACCAGCATCACAGGGAAATACGGGATGTGGTTCCAGGACCCCGAGTCTCCGGGAGCTCCGTACGGGCCGGACACGGTGTGGCGCATTGACACTGTGAGCAATGATGTACGAGAACTGTACGCCTACGAAAACCTGGAGCAGCTTGCTCGTGGCTACCCCATGAAGGTCCTGCTTCTACCAGAGTCCATGGAGAGTACGGGGGGCACAGTGTACCAGGGGTCACTTTACTACCAGCGCAAACAGAGCCCCATGCTGCTGCGTTATGACCTCACCGCTGAGAACATAGTGGCCCGAAGAGAGCTGCCACACCCTGGATTCCACGGCCAGTACCCTTACTCCTGGGGTGGCTACACTGACATCGACCTGGCTGTGGACGAGAAGGGACTGTGGGCCATCTACAGCACGGAAAAGGCTCGCGGAGCCATCGTCATCTCGCAGCTGGATCCCAAGAACCTGAAAGTAACCAGGAGCTGGGAGACCAACATCCAGAAGAACAAAGTGGCGAACGCCTTCATGGTCTGCGGCAGGCTGTACACGGTGGCGAGCTACAGAGCTAACACCACCACCATCAACTTAAGCTTCGACACAGCTAGCGGGCAGAGCAAAATGGTGGACGTGCCCTTCCGCAACCGCTACGGCTACAACAGCATGATCGACTACAACGCGGCGAGAAGGAAGCTGTACTCCTGGGACAACTTCCACATGGTCACCTACGACGTGAAACTCGTGAGGGCCAGCAGCTCACAGTGACAGAGACTGATTCTAGATACAAGAAGCGGTGATACATTTTTATAACACCTGATCCTCAAAGTTTTATACTTCAGCAGGGAAAATATCCAAACTTTTGTAACAGTTTGTAACTTGCCGCCATCTTCTGGCCAGAAGATTAACTGCAAACACAGTGATAACATGGAGTGTGTCCCAAAACTTGAACTGATGCCTCCTTGATTCCTCCATCTTAAATGTGTTTAGAAGAATCAATGAATGAAGACAGAGGTGGTTTTTGGATAAAGGACACACAGGTGCTTCCTACATGGAAATATGTTTTGTTGTAGCAATAAATGGTACAATAATAAAAACCACAAACACAAACTGAATCTTATTAAATAAATAAACATTTTAATTTGCATGAAAGTCAATTAACATGTTTCGCTTTAAAAACGGAGAAGTTAAATGATGAGGAGAATCTTGTTTAGGTAAACCAGCACATGTGCTCTAAGAATAATTTTTGATAATTACGATCATTTCATTTAACCGCTGATACATAGTTAATCTGTATAGCAGTTATACAGTGGATTCAGCCGGGAAACATCAATAATCATCAATAAGCAAATTCACTAAAGTCACATTAAAGTGATGCTTCAGTGAAATAATTTCGTTCTTCGTGTCCTCACTTCCTTTCCTTGTGTCACTTCTCTGTTTCCTCGGAGCTGAGAAGGAAGGAAGCGAAGCAAAGAGGTACAGTTAAAGAAGTGAAAAGTCTTTACTTTACCTACATATGCCTTGTGCGTTGTCTTTTAGGGAAGAAGAGGTGTTCCAGCTGGGGGCGGAGCTCATTTCTGGGCCATAAAATTATGAATAGCAGCTTTAAATTCAAAAAATTGAAGAAAGAAAAAACCCAATATTGCTACTTTATGTTTTTTTTAATCTAAGGTATCCTTAAAATGATGTGATTGTTATAGGTCTAGAAATGCATTAAGTATTAAAAAACAGCGTCTTTAAAAATGAATATTATTTCAGGACAGTGTAGAGTTTATAAGAAAATGAATAACATTGCTATAGAAAATATTGAACTTATGAAGATCATGGAGGGATGAAAAAAAATTCTATAGTCCTTTTGTTAGCAGGATATATTCTTACCCTCTAATAACACTTACTTACTTTTTACAGAAAATGATACATTCCACAAATATAAACCTTTGTATAAATATTCGATATATAAAACGATTTGATTACAGATCATTTAAACTTTTCATTTTTACAGTACAAACTCTAAACTATATTATTCTGTAAACATGAAACTCTTTGTAAATATATTAATATATATTTTCTTACATTTTTTTTTATACTCGGGTACACACTATTATTTTGTTACACTCACTTGCCTGTTACTTTGTTTCCTAATGACAACTGCAAAATAAAATCTCCGATTTATAGCAATGTTTTTCTGTGTTAGTGCAGTTTGAATGCCACCTACTGTAAAGAAATATAAGTGTGAGGAGTCTCATATCAGTGTGAAATACAAAGGTGCTGTTTTGTTCCGCTGACATTATATTTACAAATCTGTATATAAAAGTAAAAGACATTTAAAACATCTTAAAAGTCTCCTTCACGACAACCTATCTTCCAGGTTCCAGATAAATCACTTAAAACGTTAATATAATCTACAACATCTATAGCACTTCCACATAAATCAGCATGTTTGTGCACTAGAACTACACTTTAGCTTGAAATATAATCATTAAAATCATTTAAAATCAGATTATTTTAGCAGTAATGCCTTGACAGGTGCCATTATAAGGAGATAATCAATGTTATACACTTCACCTCCCAGTGGTTTTAATGTTATGACTGATCAATGCGTATGTATGTAAGTGACAGAAAGTGGGAGAGAGACAGACAGATGGATATAAGGAGAGACAAAAAGAAGCAGAGAAAGAGAGAGAGAGAGAGAGAGAGAGAGAGAGATAATATTCATAATAAAAGAAAACACAGGAGACCGCCTGAGACCTCTGCTGTTTCAAATTATTCATCCAATAATAATAATAATAATAATAATAATAATAATAATAATAAATATTGTTATTATTATTATTAGAGAGAGAGAGATGTATAGACAGAGACAGACAGACAGAGAGATGTAGGCCTATAGATAGACAGACAGACAGAGAAGTACATGACAGTAAAAATAATATAGGTTAATATAACTAATATATGAAGACCTTACAATCAGGCAGGAATATTACTGTAACTCCAACAATCTTCCCAAGCTTGTCTCTGAGCACAGAGCAGAACCTGAGCTGTGTTTGAAGGGAAGTTAAAGGAAGTGCACAGCTGCCAGCTACCTTCATATTCACGATTCATCACATAACAACAGCTGTCTATTAGAATATTTCATATTTCTAGCATTTATATACATACTACATTCCTTTTCTCTAATACGGCTATTTAATTCAACTAATGTTTAGCTTATTTAATTTAATTTATTATCTTTATTATTATTTTGATTTGGCAACACTGTTACTAAAGCATACTTTAGCACAGGTTTTAGATTGTAATATTAGTTAAAAGTATAATAAAATATTAAGTTTATAAGTCGTGTATGCAGTGACCTTGAGGATCAAGGTGGTTTAATGTCTAAAAATCACTTCTCACTCCAAGGTCTTCATATCCTGAAGGAAATACTGTGTAATAATGTTTAATATTTAAGATATATTTAGGATTATGGCATCAGTTTATTTGCTGTTAACTGGATTATTTTTTATTTTTATTTTTGTGGAACCGAGCGTGAAAGCACCACCAACGATCATAAGAAAAACCATACAGAATGGTATGAAGAAACAAGAAGGGAGACTGGGGCTGATTTCTTTCTAGCACAGACTGTAGATTCTTACAGAATATCAGTGCCAGTTGTGTCAGGTGATTACACAGAATGACACGCCCACTAGATCTAGATCAGATGTCCATTTGCGCTGATATTTTTTCACACATATTCATAACACATCATCAGCCACGATTAAGAAGATGCACGTGAAATACAGTCCCGGGTGTAAATAAACGTGAACGAGGTGGACTATTTACTCTAGAATACTTAAAATAGAGAGAGTAAACACACATAGCCTAGTCAAGCTGTTTATCTGTCTTTAAGTGTGTGTGTGTGTGTGTGTGTGTGTGTAATGTAATGTGAAGGAGTCTCCAGTGTCAGAGGGTTGGAACACTCAGAGGTGAAGCTCTAACTTTTTTTGTAAAATTTCAGACGTCTTCAGGACAGAGGAGTTTACACTTTGTGGTTTCTCTGTAACATGAAAAGCTGTGTTTTTTTTTCTTAGCAACTTCAAGAGAGAGAGAGAAAAGAGAGTCTGGTGAGGGAACGCCTGGTTATAGCTGCTACATCATAAGTAACAGGAACTAACTTGTTTCACTAATGTACCACAGCATGAAATGTAACTATAAATGGATAAAAAGTAGGACATGTCGTTCTGGTATTTGAATGTGATCCTTGGCAAATTCATCTTGGTAGATGTTACATACCTATAAATGTAACAGATATCGAAAACGCCAGCAGGAAAAAAGGAACAAGGATGGCAGAAATATACCAAAAGTTTGTGTACCCCAACCATCCGAACCGCATGTGCTTGTTGAACATCTCATTCCATGAATGAATCCCCTCTTTACTGTTATAATAAGCTCCACTTTTCTGAGAAGGCTTTCCACTAGATTTTGGAGCGTGGCTGCGGGGATTCGTGATGGTTCAGCTATACGAGAGCATTAGTTAGAGTATGATTGAAGATTTCTGGTAATAAATTCATTGTATAATGTGAACATGTCACTGATTGTGACATTCATATCCATGTTCACAGGAAGGGAAACCTGCTAGAACCACATGGTTATCATGGAGGAGACCTTTTACACTACATGGCCAAAAGTTTATGTACCCCTGACAAGCACACATCTCATTCCAGATGTAGTCCTCCTTTGTTGTTATAATATCTTCCACTCTTCTGGGAAGGCTTTCCACTAGATGTTGGAGCGAGGCTGTGGGGATTTGTGTTCATTCAGCTACAGGAGCATTANGAGTTCTTCCACTCCAACCTTCACACACCATGTCTTCATGGAGCTCGCTTTGTGCACAGGAGCATTGTCATGCTGGATCAGGTTTGAGTCTCTTAGCTCCAGTGAAGGGAAACTGTAACGCTACAGCATACAAAGACATTCTATACAATTGTGTGCTTCCAAAAGCACATAATGGTCAGGGGTGCACATACTTTTGCCCGCACGTAATGTATAATATATAAACAAATTAAAACACGCAAAACTACATCTGGTTTCATGACACATAAATTCCTTTACGTCACGCGGCACCCAAAGGCGTGCGTTGCGCGCGCGCTGCATCTCCTCCTCCTCCTCAGCAGCCTCAGCAGCATCATGCCGGCTCCTCTACTCGGAGATGTCTTCCCTAACTTTGAAGCCGAGACCACCATCGGCAAAATCAGACTCCATGACTACCTGGGAGACTCGTGAGTAGAGGATTTTATACACCGTGACACGGTTATACACCGCAACGCTGGCGCTCGTGACAAGCGCGCGACTCAGGACACAGGGTCTTTAGTGCACACTTCGTGCAACATAAACAAACACCAACATTAATATGCAGACAGGAAGCATATAATATGCTTGTTATATTCCAGACTTTGTTTCCATTGAGGTTTATTTTACAGGTTTCTGTCAACACTGTTAGAAAAACTAAACTTTTATAGCATTGTTGCTGGAGTGATATTTTTATCCTTTTTTTTTAACCTTCAGTATGTATGTTCTAGCTGGAAATTTGGATATAAACAGATTTAAAGCTACACTACATGCAGCTTTCTGTATGCAAAACGTACTGTATATACTGTACATCAAAACACTGTAAATTTTACAGTAATGTTAATGTCCTGGCAACAGTTTACTGTAAAAAAAAAAAAAAAAGTGAATCACTGTAAAATTTACAGTCATTTCTTTTTAAAAGCGTACACCTGGTTTAGTTTAGTACCCAGTCTGTTATAGCTCTAGATAAACTGAGAGCAGTTCGTTTACTTTTCAGAAGCATATGCCATCCTTTGCTATTCATGATAACGATGCAGTCAGTTGTAGGTGGAGGTCATGTAACTGCTCTATGAGCTACTGTTTGAAGTGGCTTTTCGATTTCTACTCATGTAGGTCGTGGTGTCAGGGAGGAAATCCAGACAGTGATGAAAAAGCTTTTGTTCTCGCAGCAGAGCCGGGTTACATTAAACTGCTGACCCCAACACTTTACACGAGCTTACCGTCTATCTGTCGATGTGTGGCAGGGTTCCGTGATTTAGTGTACTGATAGTGTGGAAAACTGACCTGCTTATAATTGCAACATGATTTTTATCAGTTATCGAGACATGACTAAGGTCAGATTTTTTT
>JAKKZN010000004.1:2851846-2862272 GCA_033441825.1 Pangasius elongatus
CATTTCATTTTGTGCTGGAAAACTAATGTTTGGAATCTAAAATGTTTTTGTACTGAATCAATAATGTAGAAGTCATAGAGTAAAAATCTATATATCTCTCTATATCTATCTATCACAAAATTACAAGTGAATTCTAACTAAAAGCTAGAAAAACCTTCGTCAGATGGCACACTGCTCGACAGCCGTAACTCATGAACAGCGAGACTCCCGGCTCCAGCTCCTTTCTCCTCACTCCCAACGCCGTGTGATGTGCTGGTGAATATTTCTAGCAGAAAGTGGAACGGATAAAGTTGAGGATTTTGTGCTCACATGCAAGTCATAATACAACTCGCCTGTCTTTTCTGATCATAGCAATCATGATTATAGCAATCAATCATAGTGCAGACATCTTGCTAATTCTTATTCCTTTCACCGTAAGAAAAAAAAAAGTGAGGTAGAACTACTAAACATAAGCACAAAACTACACCGAGACAGTGTGTATAAAATGTTACAGTTCTAAGCTGATGCAGTCTGAGAGAGCAGGAAAGTCGTCACTTGTTTCTGTGGTTGGGGTAAAAAAAAAAAAAGGGGAAGTGATGTAAGCAATGAGACTGAATTCTGGCTGGTGATTTGCTGGAAAGGAAGTCACTTGTACCAAAATATAATCACGCCTGCCTTTGAATCGGCCAGCAGGAAACGCCAGATTAAAGAAATGATGTATTTATTTCTTTTGCAGACAGTAATCAGAATACAGGCTCCTGAGTGGCGTGACAGAAGAGTGCCGCCCTGTATCGTCTGAATCACAACAATGCCACCGGGAGTCCAAGAGAGCTAAAGTGACCGTGTTCTGTAGGTGGGAGGGATGGCATTACTCTCTCTCTCTCTCTCTCTCTCTCTCTGTCAATCACAGCACTAGCACTAGCCCTAGCCAATCACAGGCGTCTGTGAGGTCATGTATGCGGCAGAGGGCGGATAGCGCTTTCCTCCGAGTGTGTTACGCCGCCCTGTAACGCAGCAGTTCTCTTGGAGGAAGCGCGTCTCGTCTTAACCTTCGCTCTCCCACTGGCTGCTGTTGTGTAATAGTTGATTAGTGGTGGGCGGGATTAAATAAGGAGGGGGAAAAAAAAATGAACATGAGATGAGCTTTATTTCCTGTATTTGCAGACCTTTATAATAAAAAGGTACGTGTGTAGCAAAATTACTTCATAACCAAATATTTACAAACGTGCCAAACACGCTACAATGACCAAAACACAGCCGGATATTAGAAATGGTCCAGAATGCTAGCATGGACGCTAGCTATGTAAAACCATAACTGGTCCATGAGTAACAATTCTGGGCACTGAAGATTTCGACTTCAGTGTGATCAAATTCGTTTAATTAAATGGTCTATAAAAATCAATTTCCCCATCTGAGTCGCTGGAGTTAATTACGCTGTTATGTGCGACGCGGACGGGACCGTTCAAATTTCTGTAAACCATTTAAATAAACTATTAGTTCTAAAACGAGGATCTGTCCATAATAACGATCGTATACGGTCCAGTTGTCCTCCTTGTGCTGAAACGGGAGGCAGGAGGCTGTGCTGAAGGGGTGACTGGAGGACACGGACGGCGCCTCAGCAGAGTGACAGGCCCTCCTTGGCGGCCAGCCGCTGCCTGTGGATGTTGTCCTGCTCTAGCTCCTCGTGACTCGGGTGCCAGAGCCGGGCGAGGATGCGCTCCATGTTCAGAGCGTACACGGTGTGAGAAGGCATCACCCTGCGGTGCACCTGACCACACACACACACACACACACACACACACACACACACACACAGTTTGGGTTAAAATCAGTTCTGGGGAGGATGGACACGAGTGCGACGTGTTCCTGAATGCAAAGGAATCTCGCGTTTATTCTGCACATGACCGTTTCAGTAAAATTTGCAAAAGGTCAACATTAAGCAAATAAACCCAGCCCATGCACTTTGTTTAGACATTCTAGGGGGAGCGCTCTGTGAGTGTTCCTTAACATCACACTTTCATTTTATGAAAAGAAGCATTATTACACACTATGAAGGACAAAGTGCCTTAGGTTACTGAGTGAAGTCGCTAGTCGGGTGGGTGAGTAAGATTGAAACAAACTCGCACACGTCTACAGTTTATTCCTACTTTTTTTTAAAAGAATGCCTGTTTTTACGTCTCCATAAGACGTTCACCACCAAACGTGTATCGCAAGTTAAGGATGTGAGATACGATAAGTAAGAAATAACACACGACAGAACGTGCTGTTATATGAAAATGATGCAGGTCCGGGTGGTGTGATGCGGAACAACGCGCAAGCAGAGTGCCGCTACCCCCCCTCCTCTCAGAATGTATTACTTTCATACAACACATAACAGCAGAGGTCGGGAGCGTGTTATTCCGCTTATGCCACAGTGAATTTCCAAAGATTACAATGTTTGATTTATTGATGTATGAAACGTTGGACATTTTAACAGTTTACAGTTAGATTTAATGTTGTGGATCACACAAGAGACAAGTCATTTCCTGTTCGCACTTATGTTATAGCGGCGACTGGGTCTCTCTCTCTCCCTCCTTCCCTCCCCAAAAAACCGCAGCTTGTCATTTTCCTGAGAAACCAAAAAGCGTAAACTCCTCTGTCCTGAAGACGTTCCTGAGCTGATTTTGAAACTTTACAAAGCACCGTAACTGTTTAAAAGCACTTCCAACTGACGCTCCTTCCAGAAATGTTCGATTTCTCCTAACAGAAAATAGCACCATGACAACAATTATATGGTTTTAATCTTTTAAACAATGCTATATTTTTTTTTTAAATCTGTTTATTATTGGTTTTAGATTATGTGGAGCAGCTGCCTTAGAAGTCCCTGTGTATGAGCTGTTACTATAGAAACAATAACGTATTACGAGCGTATTAATATTAACCTATCGTACATGTTAATGCTGGAAGTACCTGTGCTGTTACACAAATCTAATGCGGACCTTCTGACCAATCAGAATCGAGTGTTCAACTGCGCTGCGGTATAATTAAGAAATAAAACACTCCAGGACGTGCCGTTGTATGAAAATAATCGCTTTACGCGAGGTGACATTATTTTCCTATAAAAGCACATCCCCAACTTGCCAATGACTACATTTTGTTATTCGTTACAGAATGATGCATCCTACTTTTATCCGTTTGTAGTTACATTTAATTTTGTGGAAGGTTCACGTAATGAGTTCCTTTTATCACTTACTTTACAGCAGCTATAAATAGTCTTTCCCTCTCGCTCTTTATGTTGAAGACAAAAACAAGCAAACAATTCCTCTGTCCTGAAGATGTCAGAAAACTTAAAAGTTACAGCTTGACCTCGCTGACACTGGAGACTCCTTCCGTAAATGCTACATAAACACATTTCTCATATAACTAATTAGACTATTCTGTTAGAAATATTATGTGAATATAGCCTAAGGCATTAGGGAATGACGATACATCAAAAGTATCATTGATAAAATGAACATAAGTACATAAAAGGTCATGATGTGAATATTTGATCGATTGGCTGTGATTATATTTTCACTTGAGAGACTCCTGCCTGAATAAACTGATAGTGTGGTAAGAACAGAGGGCTGCAGAGGTTCAGAGGTCACCTGTAGAGCCTCCAGGAGATCAAACATGCTGATGGGAGGCAGAGGGGCGGGGGCACTGGAGCCGGAGCAGGCCAATAGGAAAGCGGCCTGCTGTTCTGCATCGTCCGGAGACACCTGAGGGGGCGGAGCAGCTGGCAGCGAGGCACTGGGAGGGGGGCTGCAGGGAAACGGACACGTGACTGTCAACTCGCTGCACAAACAAGTCCTGTTTACTATACGTGCTCACGTATATATAAAATAAAATGTCATTTCAGGTTCAATCAATTTAGGAACTCCAATACATGTCTGTTCTAGGAAAATGTATATAAATATATAGACTATGTGAACATAAAACATGTTTATGCAAAGGGATGTGCATACTGTAACCATGACAACAACGCTGAAAAAAAGTGAAGTGACTTGTGGCCAAGTGTCGTGACCCATACTAGGAATTTGTGCTCTGCGTGTAACCCATCCAAGTGCACACACACACCCGTGAACACACACCCGGAGCAGTGGGCAGCCATTTTAGCTGCGGTGCCCGGGGNACTCTCAGACCATTAGGCCACGACTCCAAGAAACTCTACTGCTTTGTATCTGAGGAAATCTAGACTATGTGGACACCTCAAAGCAGAACGTGCAATTTTAATATATTTACGGCTGTGAATCTGACCGTCTCAGGACACTGAAAGCTAAAGATGGCGAAGTGACTCACTACTCTGTGACGGTGTGGTACGCAGCCAGGCTGTTCTTGAGGTACGGCTGCGGTGCGACGTCACTGCCGAAGGCGTACTGGAAGTGTCCCTCTCTCAGACGGTAGGCTTTTCTCCGCGACACCACCGCAGTGATCAGGTCTTTTAAATGCGCCTGAACAACAGGATGGATAGTTACGACAAATAATAATAACAATAATAATAATAATAATAATAATAATAATAAAAACACTACTGTATCTTTATTCAGAGACTATGACAAACATATCACAGCTGGCTGGCTTGTTCCAAACCAGAGATAAGGAATAAAACACTGTGCTGTTACAGGAAAACAATCGACGACAACCAGAACCTATTGGTGATCTCACACACACACACACACACACACACACCTCGAGAGCGCACACGACAGTGCTCACGGCGTCCTCGGTGACGTTGTCGAGGCCCATCTCGAAGGCGGTCACCATCATGCGGGCCTCCAGCTGCCCCCGCGTGGGCAGTAAGAGTGTGTGAGCGCTGAGCTTCATCTCCTCCTCCTCCGCTCCGGCCTCGCGAGGGCTGAACGTCTGAGCTCCACTCAGCGGGTTCTGGGGCTGGAAGCGATGCTGGACAGAGACAAACGGAGAAGATCAGTGGACGCCACATACACACCATCTTAATGAGCGCAACAACAACAAAAAACAGCTCGTGGCACGAGAGTCGGAAAAGGACTTACGTCGAATTTCTGGCGCACGGACGAAAACTTCTTTTTGCCTTTCGGCTTGGCGGGCTTCGAGGCTGAACCACCGGACCACTGCAGTGACCCGGGACCCTCTGCTGGAGAAAAGCAATGATATGATGAATAAACATGAGCAAAAATGACGCACGTTTTTTTTTCTTTCGAATTAAGTGATCAGTAAAACACAAAGCGAATCTGAAAGGTAAAGTCTCTAAGTATTTCCTTTATAGCAGCGTTCATGAATCGTACCTGGTGTGGATACGATAATCTGGCAGCGTGTAAGGATGGCCAGCAGGAAGTCATTGTGGATGTGAACTGCGAAAGAGAAAAACATGATCATGTCTGAAACGCAATCAATCAATCAATCAATCAATCAATCAATCAATCAAACCACCTCCCTGTATCCATTGGCCATTTTCTCACGCTCCTTTACCATGACGGTGTATAGGTCAGGTTTCATATCAACAGTTCATCCTGGTGAAGTCTAAACTCTGATTGGTCAGAAGGTGCTGATGAATTTTCCTTAACAGCAGCTCACAGGTTTATATTGAAGGTGCAGTAGGCAATTTAAAAAAAAACATAAATAAATCTGTACTTGTATAAATAACCTGGAAGATATGCAGAACATGATAAATAACAACGATTGAAGCCGTGGCCTTCGCAAAAGTTTATTAAGTTGGTGAGAAAACCAGTTTGGAAAAGTGACTTCTGGTGGTTGTTTGTGTTTGGATGAACCTCCTGTCAATCATTTTTAAAGACTCGGCGCTCTACAGGCCACGTAAGACCCTGGAGGCGGAGCTTCGTGAACATGGGCGGGAACAGGGGGCTCGAGGAGTTAAAAAAAAAATCATTCAAAATATCAAACCCATCGAAATGTTAGAGACAAAAAAAACCCTTTAAAGCATTTGTTCTAATACACCGTCGTTGCTATAGTAACAACTCATTCACATGGACATAACGTTGTGATTCAGCGAAAACGTGCGATCGTGGTGATGTTTTCTGTTAGGAGACATTTATGTAACGTTTAAGGAAGGAGGCTCCAGCGTCAGAGGTAAAGCTATAAACCGAAGTTTTGCGACATCGTCACACTCTGCGCTTTCTCAGGCGACGTTTCCACGGCAACGGTGTAGTCAAAAACGGAAAAGTTTTTCTCTCGCGTTTTCAAAAACTTTCACGTATACACGACGACGTTTTCAAACCGACTCGCGTTCACGCACATCCGCGATAACTACGCACGCGCGTGACGTCGCCGTTTTCAAAGATTCCCGTATTGGGTGTTTCCATGGAGACGATAACGGCGGCGTTTTCAAAAGCTTTGAAACTTTTTTTCTTTTGTCGTCTTATTAACATGATGAGAAAGTGAAAAAAAAATTTAAAAATCGAGAGCGAGGAAACGACATTCATGTAAACGAGAACAGGTGCTAACTCGACTCGTGGACGTTCCACAACGTAACTATAAATGGATAAAAAGTATCAGACGTCATTTTAAAGTATTAAAGACGTGTTGCTGTGGTGTAAGAGGAATAAAACACTTCACAGGAAATTAATCAGCTGGGTGGCACTGGGGTTTGAGGAGGTTCAGTAGCTCGGCGCCATGACATCACTCCATCGCTGATTAATTTCCTACAGCAGCATGACACGGAGTGTGTTTACACTAACAACACACACACACACACACACACACACACACACACACACAGTAATGGTGTGTGTAATTGCATATGAGATAATTTTAGAGAATAAAATCTCACCATTATCGTGTCCCAAAAGGCGACGGGCCTCAACATCAAACTCCTCTTTACTGATTTTCTGCTTGAACCAGAGCTTCAAATTCGCCCAGTAACTAATAAACAAACAAACAAACAAACAATTAAAATATAGTGCATTAGAGAGTAAGCAAATAAAATTCAGAAGTCAGAAGTATCTCCATAATGTCACCTGGTGTGTATGTAAATACAGGAATAAGTTTATATTCATTTTAGGAAAGTTATTTGTTTTTGTTTTGGTGTTTGTTTATTTATTTATTTATTTTTAATTATTATTACTAGCCGGCTAACTAGCTGTCTTAGCTAAACTGCGCTAGCTAGCTCATTTAACACATATCCCACTCAGAGAGATGCACTTTCGCATTAAGAAACCTTCTGAATTAATTAATTTGTTTGTTTATTTGTGAATTAAACATCATTTTATGAAGGCTCACTGTTTTATATTGTCCCCAATGGCGTCCGTTAAGTTCTTCTTCGCCACCTCCAGTTCGCTCGCGTGAGCTGCCATAGCGGCATCGGCGCCAACCATCGAGCTACACAGAGGGGTGGCCTTAGAATAACGCGGATCTTCAGACAAAACCAATATCCCGGAAATCTCGCATGAGTTATGATAAGTAGATCACGATATCACCAAACATTGCGAGTGTGATAGCGCTGTATGCCACCCCGAGAGATTTAGGCTTCTTTTACATCTCTGAAAAAGTCCACCGCCCCCTGCTGTTCAGGAGTGGTACAGCTCAGCACTGCTCAGACCAGCAGCTCGCACGTGATCCACTTTAAACCAATATACAAATTAATAATAATACTAATAATAATAATAATAATAATGTTTCTTAAAAAGATAAAGTGACCATGAGTATTGAGAAAGTATCTATATAAAGTAATAGCTACTCAATAATAATAATAATAATAATAATAATAATAATAATAATAATAATAATAATTATTATTATTATTATTATTATTATTATATTTGTTTTTTCCCTCCCTGACTTAAATAATACATTTTCATAAAGTAATTAAAATAGTTTTAGTGGTTTCCTTTGCCATGAGAAATATTTTAAAATGTTTTAGAGCATGTAAACATCATCTAAAAAAAAAGTGCAGTATAAATAAATATATTCCTATTCTTCTTATTAGTTCTTCTTCTTCTTCTTCTTCTTCTTCTTCTTCTTCTTCTTCTTCTTCTTCTTCTTCTAAACTGTCTACTAACTATAGATGGCTGTGTGGAGATAAATCTATATTTTTCCTGTGAGCTGTCCATGCAGTAACATGAATGTATCACACAGCTTCGGGGGAAAACTTAATTAAGTATTACTGTTGTTTGTTTGTTTGTTTTAATATTTTGAATGTAGCCCATACGCAAAGTATTCAGTGGTGAAGTTCACATTTTTTTTATTTAAAACACCCAAATCATACCCCAAAACTACTCAAAGCACCTGACCATTTAAAGCAGCCAATGAATAAAACAGTAAAAATTATATGACATTTAAACAACCTCAGTGTCTTCATATTAAACCAGGTGCTATTACGGTTTGCATCAATGCTACATGCCTTTGAAAATGGATTTAATTGGGTATTATATGCATCAGAAGCAAGCAATCTTTCAATTGTAGTAAATTTATCTCTCTTTATTTATTTATTTATTTATTTATTGCCATTTGGAGATGAGCTTTTTCACAAAGCAGCATCTCTCTGTTAACCTTCTTTACGTAATTTATGATTGAATCATTAACAGAGCAGATCATTGCATGGACACTCTATCTATCTATCTATCTATCTATCTATCTATCTATCTATCTATCTATCTATCTATCTATCTAATGTCCAATTTAAGTTAGTAATGGATGTCCTTGGACTGTGGTCAGTCGGTGCTCTCTCTCTCTCTCTCTCTCTCTCTCTCTCTCTCTCTCTCTCTCTCTCTCTCTCTCTCTGCCAGCAGAGGGCAGAATAGGTTTGTGTGATTTTCAATTACAATTTGAGTGTGTGTGTGTGTGTGTGTGTGTGTGTGTGTGTGTGTTTCTACACTTTCTTGTGTTCATTCACAGGGATCCAAAGCATTTTCTCATTTAAAGCAAGACATCACATTAAAAAAGCTACATATTTTCATAGTTTGATACTTACTCGTTAAATTGTCCCACTGTGAGCACTGACTGACCACAGATGTGCTCGGACATCCATTACTGACGTAGATTTTATATATATAGATTTTAAAAAAATGCTGTTATTGGTCCTTAAATATGTCTTTAGATATTGCTATCTATATTCAGTTTAATATCTTGTACATAACACTGACGATCATCTTTTCCATGTCCTTTCTATTCAAAATGACGTTAAACCTCTAACCTCAGTAACATCAGCCTTAGTCTCTTAGTAGTTTTTTCCTATACTCTTGTTCTTTTTTGGGGGGATTTTAATAATAAAATTAACAGTAGTAGTCCTAGTCCTTTCATGACCTATTTTGTCAATTCATTCACCATATATTATACCGCACAAACAGGTTAAAAAATATGGAGTGGCATTTTTTTTTTTTTTTTTTTTTTTTTGTGGTATCTTATGTTCCAAAACAGCATTGAAGCCTTGTAGCACTTTTAAGTGACCCAGATGTTTGGCAGTCCGTTCTTCTTAAATGGTTGAGTAAAAAAAAAATCCATAAAACTCCAAATGGAAGGCAGATGCTCACCAGGAAAATCTGCACCACAGAAGTTGATTAACAGGACAACTATGTTTATTTATTACTCAACAAATCTGATTTGTTTATGAAGAAACTCTGCTGTTTGGAATTAACAGCATAGATACAGTTTCAAGGATTATGGCAGAAGTACTTGATTCAGGGATTTAGAGATAATAAATGGTGTGCTTGTATATTTTTCCAGAGAGAATGAACGGGATAGATGAATGACGGAGACACAAAGAAGGATAATTCATCAATTCTGCCATGCTGGTTTCCTGGCTTTGTGTTTGTTCCAGCCAGCCACCAGCAGTCTGTGAGCACGGAGTGAATATATAAGGAGGATTGAGTGAGTTGGGTTGTGCCGTATGATGCATGACAGCTGAGGTCCCTCCGGATCACTGGCCCTGTTTCTGTTCTCATTATATCCCAGGTTTCGATGGCAGCATGGCAAAGATGATTTAAGTCAGATCTCATTCCAAGGCACTGAGATCGCATGGGTGAATAATACTGACCTCAGCATATGGCTCAAACTGGGCAATTTTTATAACAATATCTGGAACTTCAAAAGAATCACAGTCCCTATTCAGTTTCTAACTGATTAGTCAGGCTTGGACTGGAGGCTGAACAGGAGAAACAAACAAGCTGTGACACACAGAGCTCATTCTGCTGCGGGAAAACTGTAGAGAACTGTAAAGAAGAGTAAAAATAGAGAGAGTAGAGAACAGTAAATAACTGTAAAGAGCAGTATATAATAGTAAATAAGTGTAAAGAAAACCGTAACAAACAGTAAGAATAAAGAAGAGCAGAGATCAGAAACAAACAGTAAAGATGAGCAGAGAACAGTAGAGAGCACTGAAGAACAGCACTGAGCAGAAATGAACAGCAGAGAACAGGAGAGGACAGCTGTGATACATCTAAGCTCACGCTGCTCCTGAAGAACTGTAGAGATCAGTAAAGAACAGTAGACAAAA
>JAKKZN010000004.1:2867804-2881233 GCA_033441825.1 Pangasius elongatus
AGCCACTACAGCAATCGCAGTCCCAAGCCATTACAGTACAGCTCCCCGTATGTGATCCCCAAACCATCTCCACAGCCGCCAAACTGGACTGTAAGTGTGTGGTACAAACTCCAAATCATTGGTCAGTATTTTCTTCTTAATATCTAGAACCTGTCTTGGTACTTGGTACACCTTTTGAAAAAAGGTTGTTAACCCTTTCTGATAGGGAATAAATCTGTCATAAGGTTTTACATCATACCTTTTAGTGTCATCCCAGAAGGATCGCTAAAGAAGTCTTAAGGGGTTAAAGGAAAGGTAGATGAGCATCAATCACCTATGATGAATGTCCACCTTTATTCTACTCCCTCTTCTTCTTTCTCTTGTTATTTCCCACCACACCTCTGTTTAGAATAATTGAGAGACGGAGAATAATTACAGACAGAAAACAATGGTCGCTCAACTGGTTGCAGATGGAACCACAAAACAGCTACAGCTTCTTATTTAAGAAATTGTTCTTGTTGCCATAAAAGAATGCAAAAATAAAAAAATAAAGCTTCTTGGAATGCTGTGAGTGGTGTACTGCCAATTCTCACTGAGTTTCATTCTACAGTTGTTCAGTAAGCTCCAAAAGCAGTTCTGTATTTTGGACGTCTTGTAAAATTACAAATGCATTTTGTTTTACAGTGTGAAATATGTTCCTTTCATTAACACCAATCACATTTCCGCTATACAACTTTACCTATTTCTATAAACAGCACGGCTGAATTCTGGATTCTGATTGGTCAGGAGGTGTTGATTCATTTTCTCTAACAGCAGCTCTGACAGTAGTGCAGCTGCAAATCACAGGTTTATATTAACGCAACTCTAATTCTAGTACATTATCGTTTCTATAGTAACACAAGGACTTGTATAGCAGACGCTGTAGAAACGTGTAGTTGTTGATATGGTGAGTTTTCTGGCAGGAGATGAGTATTTAACATTTATGGAAGGAGTCTCCAGTGTCAATGCTTTGTAGCAGTCAGAGGTACAAAATAGGTCTAATGGTTAAATGGATGGAGTTGAATAAGATTTGACTTTTTTTTTTTACTCACTGAGCCCGCCTCCATTTCCAACCATGTACACAAAGCTCCGCCCCCAAAACTTATGGTGGTCCAACTAGAGTTACTATTAGCAAGGACTGTCATGACATCAGTCAAGCGCACTCTGACATTCAGCTGTTGAAAGCCAAGTTACTAATCTTTAAACCTGCAACTTCCCCTCATAATTATTAATGAGGATGAAGAGGATGTGAAGGTGCATTGGGGTGTGTCTATAAATTGACTGACAAGAGGCCAATCCAAATACAAACAATTTTGGACTGGAAGACGGGTTTCCAAACTTTTTTTTGCTATGTAATAATCAACTTCAGTGCAGTAACTTCACTTCATCACACCAATCTGTCACTGATTATTTTCCTAAAACATATTTTCCTATATGTTTTATTCCATGTAACATTCCATCACTAACATAAGTTGATCCACTGAGATTGACCAGGAGTCATCCTGAAATGAATGTGAAACTCCCTGAGGTAACTTAAGCACACTTTCCAAAAAAAAAAACACAGAAATGTTTTAAACATGAGCCAGCAATTTCCTTCATGGGAAGCAAATAACCACAGAATTGTGACTGGGCATAATTTATTACCTTCTTCTCTTACCTATGATGTGTGAGGCAGCATATGTTTCTCCTCAGTTCTGCAGTAAAATTGGACAGAATCTATAAACCTAACCTTCAGAACTCCTTGATGCTTCTTGAGTACTGATTCTGATATCAAAATGTGTAACCTAATTAGTATTAATCAATCAGGGAACAATTATTTCTATTTCCCCAGGTTTAAATAGTGGCTCGTTCTTTATAACTTTAGCTGGGTTATTTTAAATGAAGTGCATTAGCTAGCTACATTAGCTTGTATTGGAGAAAAGTTGGAGAACAGTACTTCTCTACATCTGTAAGTAAGTAAAGTTTTTTGTCTTCATTTCATCTGAATCCCTCATTGTCAAGAACATACTGGGTAAGAGCTGTTATTTTTACTCACCTAGCATTGTCTGTAGACATCTTTTTCTCTCACCGAGGCTGTCTTGGGTGTTTTGGTTTAAAATGTCTTATTATTTTTTTTTAGATTACTTGAGATTCAACTTTATTGTCACTGTGCAAATCATGAGTACAGAGCCAATGAAATGCAGTTTTTCACATATCCCAGCTTGCTAGGAAGCTCGAGTCAGAGCACAGGGTCAGCCATGATATGGCACCCCTGGAGTAGACAGGGTCAAGGGCCTTGCTCAAGGGCCCAACAGCAGCAGCTTGACAGTGCTGGGGCTTGAACCCCCAACCTTCCAGCCAGTAACCCAGAGCTGGGGGCAGTCGTGGCCTAATGGTTAGAGAGTCGGCCTTGTAACCTGAAGGTGAACCCGAAGGTCGTGGGTTTGAGTATCAGGTCCGGCAGGGATTGTAGGTGGGGGAGTGAATGACCAGCGCTCTCTGCCACCCTCAATACCACGACTGAGGTGNATGTCACTTCACTTCACGTCATTTTAACCATTCAGCCTACTTGTAGTGTAGGAAGCTGCTGTAGTTCCTCCTATTAACATTTTCACAAAGCAGAGTTTGCAGTCTTCTTTGCTTCAACTAATTATTAATCATAGAATATAAGTAATATTATGATTATATAATATGAGTATTAGTAAATAAGCATGTTTTTGCTTATTTGAGGCCGGATCTCAGTATCTGTATTGATGAATCCTCAGGGCAATAAACTTGCAAGCGTTAGATCACGCTGACTTGTTTTTGTTTTCTAATTTTTCTAGTAAATATCTCTAACTGACTCTTTTAATTTTTTTTCCACCAATTTGTAATTGAATTGTTTATGAAGTTCATTACAGGTGAGTAGAAACATGGAGTGTGTCTATAAACCCTCATTTTAAAACCATTACACAGGGTTGAAGGTGAATTGTTGATTCATTTCTTACAAGAACATTAGCTGGGAGGCAATGTACTAATTTATATTACTTAACTTCCAGTGCTATCAGACTGAGTCTGTTTTTTGACAACAGTTAAGAAGGGAGTTTCATGACTGCAGCACTTTTGCGCTGGGAAATAATCCAGGAATCTCTCATTGTAACATTTCAGGCAGCTTGAAAGGCCTGGGTATCTTCACAAAAACACTTAAATCATGACTGCACTTTTTTTCCTGTCACATTGTTTATAAGCATAAGACTTTGGTTTAGCTTTAGGTTTCAGTGTGCATTTGAAACTAGAGTGGGGTCTTGGGATGTCTAAGTTTTTTCACACAGCTGGCAATACTCTGTTTCAGTCAAGTACTTACAATTACAGCAATTTTCCCACCCTAAAACCAAATATGGATCTGGCCAGTTATGCTTGGCTTGGGCTTTAAGGAAGCACAGTCAGTGGCACTGACAGACATTCTGTTGGAAAATGAGACAGTGTACCCTGGCTTGCTTTTTCACATATAACACCGGTGTTTTTTTTACATTCAAGGCTAATTATATTGATATATGATCCAGGTCCTAAAACAGAACTTGTACATACAGTCGTAGTTCCTTTTAGGAAGGGGTTCTCATACTTTTTTGACCAGTGACCCCAAATTAAGAGTCAAAATTCTTGCAACATAACCCCCTCCCTCCATTATTTACTGGTGGAATGCATAAAACATATATTTACTCATACTTAACATACTTTATATTTACACATTTAACAATGCCTTTATGAATCAGTGCGCATAAGAGCCCCCAACTGTAGGCGCTCTATACTCACACCTAATGAGAGGACTGGGCTTGTGCGTCGCACTGCAGCTTATCAAAGTCTGGAGATGTAGTCAAAAGCATGCATCTCATCTTGCCTGTTACATCCAACCTAGAGCACTACTTTGATTTGATACACACAAGGGCACTGAACGCTGCACCCCATAAATAAGTGTTAGCAAATGGTTGGTTTGTCAATTTCACCAAGCCAAGTTCACGTATTGCATTTCACATAATATTTTCATGAGAATAAAGCCCATTTTACACCAAAACATTGCTGCCTTGGACTTGGGGGGCTTGGAGCATTCATTTCTGTGCTTTCTTGCACTAGGTTACTAACTATTACATGCTAATATTTGTAAATATTCTGAACAATACAAGATACATCTCCACAGTCGGGTGTAAAACTAATATATTGGACATTTACATTTATGGCATTTAACAGATGTCCTTATCCATAGAGACTTACGTAGTGAATTTAATGTTTTAGTTAATGAAACTGTAATAATAATAATAATAATTTAATTATTATAAATATTCCATAAATCTATTTCAGGTGCACTGAACTACATTATAAATAATGGTTGGTAAAAATCTCCTGTGACCCCATCTGCATCTTAGGTCAACTTATGCCTTTGAGTTTCTATGTAGAACCTACAACAGAAGGTTTCCTGGAACAACAGTTTTTCATCTGGATGAAGTTTAGTCTACATTTGTGTATTTGATCCATCATAAAATGGCTTAAAGGAGACAGTACTGTATGAACTTACTGAAAAGCTCCACACCTTGTGTGACAGGATGCTGGGTTCTTATAACAGAGACGCCAGACCAAACCACAGTCTCTGGCCTGAGGTCCTACATCCTGAGATGGGTTTTCTTCATTTTGGAAAGGGGTTGCGTAACTCCAGGATATGATGAAATGTTCTTGGCACCATATGGCAGCTTACAGCTTTGTCTCTGTAGAAAAACACATGTGGGAAACAAACATTATAACTGCTCAAAAATGCCAGAGAAGACAATCTGAGATGAGTCTCTTTTTTGTTTAAGGTGACAGTGTTTGTGCAAGAGCTGGACATCATTTAGGACATCATTATGGGACCCATTTCCTGGAGCCTTTGTGTCCTCCTCTGTGCTTGGACATGGGGACAAAGTATGGGTGTGTTGCGGAGACGGAGGGCCTGGGAGGAAAAGGGAGAAGATGGCCCTAAAAAGTGCTCATACACCTTCCTGGTCCCTGAGCAGAAGATCACAGGGCCTATCTGTGCAAGTCGCGGACCCTCACTTCCAGACAAAGACCGCGTAACCAGGATAGACATAGCAGATGTCCGTGAGCTGATGTCCAAGCAGCGACGTGAGATAGACACCCTGCGGATGGTGGTGGATGTGGACGGCAACATGGTGAATGAGATGAAACTGCTGCGGAAGGAGTCTCGTAACATGAATTCCCGTGTCACGCAGCTCTACATGCAGCTTCTGCATGAGATCATTCGCAAGCGGGATAATTCGCTGGAACTCGCACAACTTGAAGGCCGCATCCTCAATGCCACAGCAGAGGCATTGCGGCTCTCAGCCCGCTACAGGGATCTTGAGGCCCGATTCTCCACTCTTGCTGCTGTGGTCAATAACCAGTCAGTTCTGATTGGTGCTCTGGAAGAGAGGTGCCTGCAGGTGTATGGCAATCACAGGCAAGAGCCGCTTCCCCCGCCGCTTGTTCAGGTGGTTCCAGAGAACATTCCAGTGCATGTGCCCCGTTTTTCCAATGAGATCAATAGGGTTCACAGCCGGGCTTTCCCCAGGGAGAGAGGATCCAGAGCAGGACCAGAACCCACTGAAAGTACCCTGGAACTCAAACGACCACTGACTGGCAACTTCAGCTCAGAAGGTAAATGAGAATCAGTCTCTAACAGATAATCAATCATAAGCAGACAATACCTAGTCTTAGATAAAACGGTGACTCAAGGGTTCTTTGGATGGTTGAGCATTCTAGTACCCTCAAGAGAGTCTACTTTGTCTGAAAAGGAAGGAGGGTTCTACCTTTAAAAAGCTGGAACCTATATTGTAAGTCTGTACACTAGATGTGTGCATTTATACTCTAATGCATGTGGGAGCAGGTGGATGGGAGCATATTAGATGTGGCACTGCACAATGTGTTTCTGTGATCACTTGTTCATCTTCAGAAAATGCTTTTCCTAGTCAGGGTTGCTGCGATTAAAATGAATTATTTTTAGTATATTTTGGGATATAAAACCATCTATGTTCATAAGAAAATATGGTGGACGGATACAAACAAACAAAATGAACAAAAATAATTGTGAAAGTGGGTGGATTTTTTCTGCAGAAATTGATCTGTATTGGTAAAAAGTGTCTGTGGATGGGAAGGGGATAGTAATGGTCAGAATTTCTTTGGGATAGGGTAGAAGTGGGATTACAAAAACAGTCCAGATCTTTTGCACACCTTTTGCAGTTCCAATCATGAAATTAGAGTCCATACAAATGTCAGCTTCTTGGCCTGAAAATCAGACTTTATACATTTTTAGACATATTTTCAGGTCTCTGCTTTCTTTAAGTCCAACAGACCACAAAGTATGTGACAGCCATGCTGCTTCAGCTTGCAAGATATTTTACCAACCAGTCAGCACAATTTTGAATGCACCGAAACCACAAGTAGGAAGTGTCCATGTTTGTTTTTACTCCCTACCTGTCTTCTGTTCACCCTCTGAATTTAACTTTAAGAAATGTAATTGCCTAGGTTGAAATTGCCTTATGAGAAACTCATTTTAAAGATTTTCAACACTGTCACAAAGCAGCTTTACCGAAATTGGAATGTAGATACATAACTGTATTCCTAATGAGCACGTCAGAGGCAACCGTGGTGAGGAAAAACATGCTGAGACGACATGAGGAAGAAACCTTGAGGGGAACCAGCCTCAGAAGGCAACCCATCATCTTCTAGTGTGATTATAAGATATTAGCCTAGTACAATGATACACTATAAAGTCAAGCAGTACTAGTATGTTGAAAGGATGTTTCTTATGAAAATCATAGTTTTTATGATTACAACAGCAGTTCTTAGGTACAAATCTACAGTATCCCGATGAGCTTATCCACTGAAGCAAGGGTGAACTAGTTTTGGGAAGTGCAATCTATAGGGTATCTTCATGGGAACTATATAATATATATATTGATCTGGGCGTTTATTTGTCATTTCACCTTTCTTGATTTTGAGGTCCTTTCCGCGACTGCCTTCATGCTATGCAGGCTGGACATACCACTAGTGGAATGTACCTTCTTAAACCAGATGGGACTGACAGGCCGGTACAAGCGTGGTGTGAGCAAGGTGTGGACAATGGAGGCTGGACCATCATCCAGAGAAGAAAGGATGGATCTGTTAACTTTTTCAGAAACTGGGAGAATTATAAGGTGAAGTATAGCTCTAATGCTCATCTCTATTTCCACATTTAGTCATTTCTGTTAAAGAAATAGAAAGAGCTTTTAGAAAGAGTATATATAATGTCAAAATCTTACCATTTAAAAGTGGAAGTATCCAGCCAAAAACACACTCACGTGAAAGTCAAAGAGTTGCTACTTAAAAAAAAGTGTTCAAGTATTAAAAAAGTAAATAGTAAATGTTTCTAAGTAAAGAAATTAATAGCAGTTAATGCCAGGTTTTTAGTTTTTAGAAGATGATTTTTTATTTTAAATCAACTATGCCATTTTGATAAACTTGCTAAACTGAAGTGATTGGATGCTAAACTGAGTCCATTCAATTGATGTATAGCATACAGTCATTGGGTGGATGACAGAAGTGACCTTCATGATTTGTAATATTTGTAATTGAAGGTCTGAATAAAAATGTAAGAAGTAAAAAAAAATTTTTTTTCTTGGAATTGTAATTAAGTAAGGGTACACATTCATTTTCAATAATACTCAAGGAAAAGTATAAATATGCCAAAATAGTATAGTAGCAAAGTACAATTACTCAAATATTTTCCACCCCTGGCTCCAATATTCTTCCACATCCCTGTATCCTAAAGCAAAGTACCTTCATTTTCACAAAGTGCCAAGAAACAGAAGGCAGCAAAGCAGGAAGGCACAATCTGTGCCAAACCTCTTTATATTCTTTCCAGAGTGTGGGTTCTTTTGCACGGAAGTCTCTAAGGAATAGATCCATGCTATCTAGGCTGTCATGGGTGATTGAGGGTACTGTTCAACTTTGCCAGAAATGTGATGCCCCATCATTTCTAACTAACACTGTCTCTTAGCACACTTCTCTCCTGTTTCCCTATCCACACATGCAAGTGAAAGATGACTCTCGAAACCTCAAGACATTTGTCTTGATTCCAGGTCCTAATGGAAAACCTCATTCTGAACCAATAGGTTTATGTTACTTCACTCTCTTCAGGAAATACATTTGGCCACAAATTGCGCTCACTTGCGTAAATCGCACACAAATGACATAGTCAATGTCCAATATTTGTATGTGGTTAAATGCAATTCAAGCAGATTGAGATATCAACATTTTTCATATCAAGCTTTTCTTTAAAGGAATCAAATTCATGGAACTCCAGAGGTCCGGTTTTTGAGTGCAGTTGCACTCAAGTAATTCAAGATTTTACCAATTTCTTTGTTTACAGCAGGTTAATGAAAAGTTACTCAGGCCTCTTAAACAGTAACAAGCTTCCCTTTCCGTTTTGAACCAAAGTAGTAAAGCACCACTCCAAATAAAATTCCTTTTCTTTCCACTCCAGCAAGGTTTTGGCAACATAGATGGTGAGCACTGGCTGGGTCTGGAGAATATTTACAACTTAGGCAAGCAGGGAGATTACAAGTTGCTGGTGGAGCTTCAGGACTGGATGGAAAAGAAGGTTTACGCAGCCTACAGCAGCTTCCATTTGGAGCCTGAGAGCGAATCGTACCGCCTGCGTCTGGGCACTTACCAAGGCAATGCTGGGGATTCTTTAACCAGCCATAATGGAAAACAGTTCACCACGCTTGATCGGGACAAGGATGCCTTCTCAGGTTATTATTAAATTCAGATATATGAGTGCTTCAGTGATGGCTGGTCATGACATTAGATAGGAGGCTGAAATCTAATATATATCAATAACTATTAGTGTTTAGCAATGCATTATATCACAAGGTCTCATCAATTGCATAATAAAAGAATGATTTGGGGCACACTATTGCACACAAACACTTAACAACATTTTTCAAGTCGGTAATGCTCTACTGGCTTCATGCAATGTTTCCTTGGAAAAACCAAAAGTTTTAAACAGAAAAGATCACCTCCAACACTCCTAGGTGTCTCCTGTCATTGTGCAAAACTGCAATATTCCAGTACAAAGTACAAACTGTCTTACTCATTTCTTCCTCTCCTTGTCCTGTCTAACTTCACTACAGGAAACTGTGCTCACTTCCATAAAGGTGGCTGGTGGTACAATGCATGTGGCCAGACCAATCTCAACGGTGTGTGGTACTCTGGCGGCGTGTATCGCAACAAGTTCCAAGATGGCATCTTCTGGGCGGACTATGGAGGAGGCTTCTACTCCATGAAATCTGTGCGCATGATGATCAGTCCTATTGACTGAAGCAAAAACAAATCCAAAACCTGAACATAGTTTAACACCTCCATACGCAGTGGCAAAACTGGATCTTTAGAGCTGGGAGAGAATTCTCAATTCCACTTTCAAGTAGCTAAAATGGCCAACTTTATCAGCTTTACGAGCCCAGGTTTTTGGAGGTTCCCCTGCACACAAGGCCTTTATACAAACTGCATCATGATTAGACAATAAATCAAAAGTACATGCAGTTTTATGCTTACATTTCTCCATGGGGGATATTGTTAAAATACCATTGTGGTTAGCTTAGAGCTTATTTGTGAAATCATTCATTCATATTTTTTTCTTTAATTATCCTTCCACTTTTCCAGCTGGGGGTTGTGGTCACAACAACCTGAGAGGTCAGCTCAGATTTCTAAATTCAATTCCCTTTTTTTTTCACAGCACTTGGAGGCAGTCATGACCTAATGGTTAGAGAGTTGGACTTGTAACCCGAAGGTGAACCTGAAGGTCATGGGTTTGAGTCTCAGGTCCAGCAGGGATTGTAGGTGGGGGGAGTGAATGACTAGTGCTCTCTTCCATTCTCAATACCACGACTGAGGTGAGACCCTTGAGCAAGGCACCGATCCCCCAACTGCTCCCCGGGTGCCACAGCAAAAATGGCTGCCCACTGTTCTGGGTGTGTGTTCACTACTGTGTGTGTGCACTTGGATGGGTTAAATGCAGAGCACAAATTCCGAGTATGGGTCACCATACTTGGCCACATGTCACTCCACTTCACTTTAAACAATAGACATTGTCACAAAGCTTTAGATTTAGATCTGTATCCCTGGTAACAGATTCCAGCTCCTCCATGGTGGTCCACAAATGTTTCCATCCAACTGTGAAATAATCTTTCCGGCAGGTCTTGGGTCTGCCTGATACAGTGGGACATGCCTGATATAGCTCTAGTGGGAATCTTGTAAGCTGCCAAAACTCCCTGAACTGGCTCCTCAGACTCTTTCACCACAGGCAAACTGACATTCCAAATTACCAAAACCAGTTTCCAGTCTAGACCATCTAAAGGTCCTTTCACATAGGCAGTGGTTAGACAGGTTGAATTGATTCCTGGTACATTTTCCCCTTGGTGTAGTTCCTTAAGCAAGTGAGTTCACAGCAATCACATTTGGGTATGTCCCACATGCTATGTGTTTTGGACTGGTATTGCACCTGAACCCCTTCCTTCATCTTGCAGGTGGTATATTTGCGAAATCTAAAGATTTAAAGAAAAGACTGTATCTGGCAGTAGGATTCAGTGAACCAAAATGCATCAAATCTGACAAAGAACATCATAAGGACACCATAAAACCAAATTGGTGGTGATAGAGTAGACTTTGAATAAATCCCACCTTCACATATTTAGATAACAACTACTTCTGCTTCAGAAAGGGATTTGGAAGCTGCAAGAGGTTAAATAATTTAAAATATTCTTCAGTTCTGCAAGTCACATTCAACAAAGCAACTGGAGAGCTTATCCAGGTCTGTACTCAGTGTAGATTACTCTGTCTCTGCTGAATAAATGTCACTTCAGTGGTGAGGTGTGTAACAGTTTATATATTATTTTGACATGGTTCTTCTCACATTTAGCAACCCAGCCTGCTTTATGGCTGGCTGGCATTGCGCTCTAGACTGCCACAGTTTATTCAGATCCAAACAAGCTCTGATGAAGTCAGAGTACAGTGGAAAAAAACAACACCTCTTTGTGCAATTAGTTTAAATCAAATCCAGTGCTGGATGTTTTGACCATATAAAAAAAAGGCACACTAGTCGAAAAAGAAGAAAGAATTATGGCCTAATTTTGGTCGTCTTTTGAGATTTGAAAAAAAAGCAAAAGGAAACTGCAGACCAAGCAAAGGGCCTCCGAGGGGTAAGAGCACAGACAACGAGAAACAGATTGCTCAAAACCCAAACAGAACTGGGAGAAAAACATAAGGAAAGTGAGGAGACTTGGTGGAGGTGGGGGAAGAATGGTTAAAAAGGAAGTGAAGTTGAACTTTGCTGAAGGTTATTTTTTTTTTTAACCCTCCTCTAAAATACAAAGACGTTTACATTCTTTCCAGGAGAAAGCACAGTGAAAGTTGTGTTTGATCTCAGGAGTCGCAAATCCCTGTGGGCGGTAATCACAAGCGAGGTCTAACCCATCCTGGAGACCACTTCGTGGACCGCAAGGACTTAAAGGAGCCTCAAATGTAGTTTCAATGTACCCTGGCGTCAAAATATTATGCATCCCTGACCTCAACTAGGCTGTCAGGAGTATTATATTGCCCCAACCTTCGATAACGAAAATAAAGTTCTCTTGGACACTGATCAATGTGGTGGATCGCTATGTCAATATATTCAGGTTATTCATACATGACTTGTAGGTCTGTCAAACACATCACTCACCACCAAGTAGTCAGCTAATATCTGTGTGCTGACAGAATGTGGAACTGGATCCTCACATTTTTTTTTTCTTTATTTAAAGCTCTTCTATGAAGCAGAACGTTCTGTGGTAAAATATTTTAGTAGTCTTGGATTTTATGGGGTGTTTGCTAGACACTCTTGAAATAACATGGATTTTCTTTCTTTTTTTTTTTTAATGGAAAAGGTTCCATCATACCTAGCACAGCATGACAGTTTGTCAAGATCACATATAAGATGTGCTCATTAAAAATTGATCTTCAAATTCTAGCTTTCGTATTCACATTTCCGTAATTTATCATAACTAAGGGTTAAATTTAATCAGCTCCGAATATAATTTTCATGGTGAAATGTTGTTGCTGACCTTATAGTGACCAATATGACTGCAAACCACACATGTTAAATGTAGCTGAGTTTAATACAAAAACAGCTGGGAACTGAGTCACACACACAGCAATTTAAACTTTAAACAGTTTTATGGAGAGGTTTATTGCTACATAAACATGTTTAAAACAGTTCACTGAAAGTTTCAGGGAAAAGCAATTACTCTATGTTTAGAAAATTTACTTTGACCTTAACAGAGTCAATCAAAATACAGAATTTATCATTTATAATTTAGAATTACATTGAGTTAGCCACGCCCACAGAATGGATGCCATGTTGAAATGTGTAAATGTTGGTATGGTGAAGTAAGGAGACATTGTAACATGTAACATTTTATAGAAGGAGTCTCCAGTGTCAGTCCTTTGTAACATTCTGAGGTAAAGCTCTAAATTTAAGTGTTCTGACACAGAAAAATCAATACAATCTACAATAAAGAGCCAAAAATCTGTAGAGCAAGATTGCAAAGAGTAGAGCTGAGGGGCCAAAGACACATCCTTGGGGTACACTGCTATTGGTAATGATGGCTGAAGATATTGCTGAGTCAATCCTTATAGTACGTGGCCTGTCACTGAGGAAGCTGTGTATCCAGTGGATGATTGATGGAGGGATTTTGGAATTGTGAATGGAGGAAACATGATAGTGTCTTCAGTTCCTATTCTGGCTTTATGGCCAAACTGGTGGTGATCCAGCTGTGGACTGACAGCTGGAAGGATAGATTTCAGCACCAGTTTCTGCAGGTATTACTGGCCTGTTTTGGTTTTGTTCAGACTGACGTGGTTTCTTAGAGTCTTGTATGATTTTTCCAGATGATCGCTTGTGATTGAAAGGTAAGCAGCCTTCCTTGGATTCCATCTGAAGCAGGCCTTGTCTGATTTGCGCTTTCTTAAACAGATAACGGACATCATCCCGTGTGCTTTAAAGCGCTATAAGAATACTAGTCCCCCTAAAGGTTACACAAACATATAAGTAAGAAATAAAACACTTGATGTTTTACTAGGCTGGTGTAATGTGGGCCATGTGAACTGGAGTTATGGGGAAATGGTGCCAGAGTTGCCAACTCTTTTCCGAGGAAAGCAGTCCCTAGAAGTTGCCAGATGATGTCATATGCTAAATTGCATTTTCACTGATTCTTCATGAAAATTTGCATATCATATTACAAATTAGGTTATACACTATATGGCCAAATGTATGTGGACACCTGACAAATTACACCCAAATTACACCCATATGTGGTTCTTCCCCAAACCATTGCCACAAAGTTGGAAGCACACA
>JAKKZN010000004.1:2964874-2996369 GCA_033441825.1 Pangasius elongatus
GGATGGGTTAAATGCAAAGCACAAATTCCGAGTATGGGTCACCACACTTGGCCACAAAGTCACTTCACTTCACTTTAAAATGATAGCCTCCAAATTTTGGAATTCACTTCCTCAAAGCCGCCGTGATCTCTTTTTTTTATTTTAAATCTTAAAGTAAGATTTGTTTTAAACCTTACTCCAATTCATTTGCATCTGAATTGTGTCTGATTTCGCCTTTTTTACACTTTTGTTTTGTTCTAGGTTATACAGTATGTCATTTATTTTTTTCCCCATTATTCTATCCCATCACATCTCCCCATGCTTCAGGGGTTTCCTCTGGGTAATCCAGTTTCTTCCCCCAGTCCAAAGAAATGCATTGTAGACTGATTGGNCAATGGGGTGTCCCCTGCCAATGGGGTGTCCCCTGTGTAGGATAAGTGGTACGGAAAATGGATGGATGGATTACTCTCATGGATGTTGTAAAGCGACATTAAGAGAAAGAAAGGTGCCATACCAAATAAAATAGTGTCATTGCTATTATTCACGTATTCTCCTGTGCTGTCATTAAGGCGCGATCAGCTTTCCTCGTTCTGAAATATCAAACTCTACTCGTGAAAGGTTTTTTACGAATTATCTGCCGAACTGAATCGTATGTATCAGAGGAAACGCTGGCTCATGCTGCGCGTAAACGCATGCGCCTCCTGTTCTGGGAAATGAAAACCGCTGGTCGAGGTTACACAGGGGTAGGCACACAGTCAGAAAGAAATACGCCAAGCAGCTGGTCACAGTAATAACCTAATAAAATGTAATTGTTTTTTTTTTCCCTTTTCTTTTACAATGTGTTGTTTTGTTTATGTTTGGGAGCCAAGAACGGGTCTGACTCCCCGCTGCGACATGATCTTCCCATTTCAGCGCAAATGAACGTTACATGAGAAAAGACCGGTCTGAGGCTCAAAGAGTCTCTCTGCACATCAAAGAATGGCATTAAGTACTGGTCAAAATACCACGAATAATTACAACATGAATGCAGAAGAATGAAGTCTATCATTTTAGTTTATGTAGCACGTAGCTATGGACTCTTAATTCCGCTTATACGAAAAATAAACGCTTTAATAGTTAATATATACACTTTTAACATGCTCTTTTCTTCTGTTGTCTCAGCATTACTTCTGCATCGTGGAACAGAGCCACTGTCGACTCTCCAGCTGACTGAAGGGGCGTTTATATTTATTGTATAGAAAGCACGTTAGCGTAAATAGTCACGTTTAGCTGCACCTGCTCTTGGCATAGCATGAGGTAAAGAGGGATGAAATAGTTTCTTATAATTACAAAGCTCCTTGGATGGCCTTTTTAGAAACATAAAAAAAAAAAATAACCACCCAAGAAAACACTGATTACTCATTAAAGAAGGAATTGCTGTAGCATACTAATGAATTACACCCCCCCTTCTCGGCATCAGTGGTATGTTCCTAATACGTCCTACGAGATGTCAATCAAATCTGGGCTGAATTCGATACCAGACTGGGATAATGTGTGTTCTGCATGTCAGCTTATATGATAAAGATCCTCTAATGATGCGTTCTGGCATGCGTGCATCATTAATGAGTGCAGAAAACAGGCACGAGCATTCTTCAAAGTGAGCTTGAGGTACACTCTATGGCCAAAAGTATGTGCGCCCCTGAACATCACACCCATATGTGGTTCTTCCTCAAACTGTTCCCACTAAGCCGGAAGCACACAATTGTCTAGAACGTCTCTGTGTGCTGTAGCGTTACAGTTTCCCTTCACTGGAACTAAGAGACACAAACCTGTTCCAGCATGACGACGCCCCTGTGCACAAAGCGCAAAGCGAGCTCCATGAAGACATGGTGTGTGAAGGTTGGAGTGGAAGAACCCGAGCGTCCTGCACAGAGCCCTGACCTCAACCCCACTGAACACCTCTGGGATGAACTGGAACACCGACTGCATTTTGTATTTGTATTTGTATTCGTATCTGACTTTCTAGCTATCCCGTAAGTTTTACGTAATCATGTGCCGTCCTCCTATTGGTGCATTCTCCTGCTGCGCTTCCTCTTCGCCTGATCAATCCTGACTCTCTCCTCCTCTTCCTCCGTTCTGTTCTGCTTCCTCATCGAGAGCACTCTACACTTTCAAAGAGTTTCTAGCTGCTTTAGTTCATGTGCATTAGATCTAACGATTATTGAATTGTGTTCTAAGGCATACCTGTGCGTGGTAAGAAAACAACAACAACAACTTTAAGAGTATATACTGTATATGGTGTATATAGTGTATATTACTGACTACGCGGTTATGCACTGTGATTAATAACACTATATGCATAAATACCTTGTACTGTATGTGTGCTCGAGTGCACTGCTGCCGCTGATACACTCCTCCCAGCAACACACACACACACACACACACACACTACAGGATAGATAGATAGATAGGGGAGAGCTGACACACTGATACAGAGCCACAGAATGCATCTACAAAGTGCATTTCAATTTAGCATCCAAGTACACGCATGTTTTTAGGAGATGTGCAGAACCTGGAGAAGCCTGATGAACCAACATGGACACCAACATGGACACCAACATGGACACNCGGGATGGAACGGCGGACCGTGGAGCCGTGAGACACCAAATTTTCAGCATTTCATATTTTAAAATGTTAACCTTTCATAGTAAACGACTATTAAGCAAAAGAAAGAGAGAAAAAAAATCAATAAATACAACAAATGTTTAAATAAACAAATGAAAAATAAAAGAATAAATAAATGACTTGTAAGCAAACACTAAAAGTGAAACTAAATTATACGCAAATATAAAATGCAAATAAAACACAACTGAATTTCAGAGTGAAGATAAAAAAAAATTAGTAAGAATAAGAAACAGAAGCGACATGAAAGCTCCAGTAACTCTGAGGTCTCGTGCTGGACCAGACGGCGAGTGACGTCACGCAGTCGCTGCTGCATTATTCATGAAAGGGGCGTGGCTCTGAATCTCGGTGTCTATATATAGAGAGAAGTTTTCCATTTAAAACGCGTCTCACGTGGCCGGTTGGCGACACCCGTGACGCTAATCTTTCACATCTTTGGGCATTATTATTATTATTATTATTATTACTATTATTATTATTCATATTAATAGTATTATTATTATTAGAATAATTATTATTATTTGATTTTTTTTTTTTTTTCCCTCTGTGAGCATGGTGGTCGCGCTCCGCTCCCTGCTCGTGTCCGTGAGTCTGGCCGCGGTGGCGCGCCTGTCCTCCGCCGTGGGCGCGGTGATCCGCTGCGAGCCGTGCGATGCCGGAGCGCGGACGCTGTGCGACCCCGTGCCCGAGGACTGCGTGGAGCGGGTGCGCGAGCCGGGCTGCGGCTGCTGCGTGACGTGCGCGCTGGCCGAGGGTCGAGCGTGCGGGGTTTACACGGGGCGCTGCGGTGCGGGGCTGGTCTGCCGACACCGGCCGGGCGAGCCGAGGCCGCTGCACGCGCTGCTGGAGGGCCGTGGGGTGTGCGTGAATCAGACCGCACCTCCTCCGGTCAGCGCGCGAGAAGGTACAACACTTTTCTAACATGCGTAAAAGTGTGTGTGTGTGTGTGTGTGTGTGTGTGTGAGATTATTAAAAAACTTAAAGGCTTAATGCATATACTTGCATATATCTTATTCTGCACGCTAATGCACTGAGGCGTGTGCACGTGCTTTGTTGATATGATATGATATGATATGATATGATGAAGATGCACGAGCGTTCCTCCTCTCCAAGCCTCTCGAGGGTCCTCGTCACCCAGGGGCTCGCTTCCAGTATCCCTTTCTGCTGTTCCAACTCTGTCAAGGAGTGGCATGCAGCCTTGCCTTAGTGCAAATGGAGCTTTAAATCGTTTATTTGTTTGTTTTTTGCACGTGATCATGCACACTAAACCGTACCTTTCCGTGTCACTGTGGTGCTAGCCTTAAACTTACATCTTTTGTACCTTTAGTACCTTTTACTTAGAAACATGCATGCATGAGTAGCTTTAAAGCTTTACTCTCAAATCTAATTACAGTCCAATTATGCAGCTAAGCGCTTTGATTGTGACAGTGAAAGGTGCCATTAGTACTGATTTGTTCTGAGAGTGTATGATCAGTATATGGCTGCCCAGAGCTGCTTAATATTGATACCCTATCTTAATATTAATAGGATGGTCAGGTCATAACTTCTTTCCATGCTTGCGATGCAGATATCCGGTTTGTGCATTAGCATGGATAAAGATTTTCTATTCATGTATCCATCTATCTATCTATAATGAATTTTGTAAGCCATTAATCTCATAGCTGAATAAAACCAATTGGATCTTCCCCAGTATTATGAATAGGTTCATCTGCTTTGCCCACACTTTTACAGAAGCGCCGTATTTCCTTGCTCGTTTGGCGCATGCAGCCCATTTCCTCCCAGTTCCGTGGTGTTCCAAGTCCAGTTGGAAGCACAGAATCCAAGCATAAGCTATTTTGATTCGTTAAACCAAATCTCATGCTGTTTTCTGAGGGAATAGCGAAGTCTAACTGTAATAACTGCACATGCGCCCAGTGTTAAGATGTGTTCGTGATGCTTGTTTCAGCATCCGCGTTCCTAAACATGCATCTGATTTATTTGGAAATCGGAATTTCTGAATCAGAGGTGTAACTGAAACGACTGAAGTGCGTTCCTGCAGAACCACTGCAATGCACAGATAAAAACTGGCACTCGTACAATGAACCGTAATGTTTTATTGTGCAACTATTTATTTCATTGTTTCTTCGTTTTTTTCCCAAAACCTTGCATTTTGCAAGATGAACGGTATCCGTGCGCATTCAGCTATTGGATGAGATGGGGGGAAAAAGTGGCAAGAGTTGATTTCAGTATTTCCTGATTGCGTCTTGTGATAATTGGTGTGATTTGGGTAAATACGTTATGAATTATCAAGAGGCCATGACCTGATAATGGCATGCCAATAATAAGAAACAATGCCGTTGATGACAGTGGTGTGAAGTGACGCACCTCGCTGCTATACCTATAGCACGATCTTACGATTCCCACTGCCTGCTGCACTACACACATCAACCAAGGCTCAATGTGGTAGAGCAAAACAGTAGAGCGTTGTTTTTTTTACTAGGTAGAATAATTGCCATTGACAGATGACGGACAATCTTTTCAGAATCAGGAACACCCATGCATGTGGAAATACTGATGAATCCAAGAAAAATACTGAGAGAAAATTCACACACTAGCCAGACTAGCCAAATAATATCTTCTACATGCGATACGAGGACACGATATAACATCTCGTGAGCCAAAACAGCTCCAATGCCAATGACTCCCTGAGGCGGCTAAAATGAAGTGCTACATGATCATACCCTTGTTTGTTTCCATTGGTATGTATTAGTGCACTAGCATTAATATAAAAGCACAAACTAGCTAACTAGCACACCATTTGTCATTCCACTATGCTAGCTAGCAATTTTCAGCCTTGTCAAATAGGTTTCACCCCAAACATGCCACTGGGTAGTACATGGGAGCCTTTACTTTTCCCAGTGGGCTAATTTAGATTTATAATTTTTTCATGCCTGCATACTCAAAACTACCCGATTGAGTTGGCTCCAGTCTAGTCATGAATGAAATGATTTCTAAATGATACTGTATCATCTTCACTTATGACATTTTCACCAGTCCAGTGTGATTAAAACTCACAATCGCCATTTTGCAATGGTTGCATTGTTAATATGACCGTATGGATGAATGTGTGGATGGGGCTCTGATCCAAATAAGCACTCTACCTTGATAAATATATGATTAGCTACTAAATCATTTCATTCATTCTTATTATCGAAGGCTCGGAGTATAGATTTGACGTATGGTCAGTGTGATGGCGAGCGAATGATCTTGCTCTGTAGTTTATCACATACTGTTCTAATGGGATTGTACGAGTGTTCATTTAGTATGAACCCAATGGCATATACATCTTTCCATTGGTACCATGACTAGTTTACAGAATTGTGGTCAAAGTTAATAGATTAAAAAGACTACAAAGACTAAACATGCTGTATTTTGCATGGTTTGAAGGGATAGTGCCATTTGTTTTTCATCAGGACAACAAACAGAACGTTTGACTTTTCCAAATGTACCACATGGAACATAAAGGTGGCTGGAACTGTGGAAGAAAATCTCAGAAATCCTTCACAGTTTAACTTCTCCATGTTTGTCCTTATTTTGGACAAGTTCCAGGGCTAAAAACCCTTCTCTCTCTCGTCTCCTGAATCCTCTTTTCCTTCTGGACTCTAGTGCAGTACTTTGGCATACTTTATATTTAGTCAAGTTTATTTATAAAGCCTGAAATCACAAGCATGTCTTAATGGGCTTTACAGGCCCTTAACAGCCGACAACCCAGCTCTAGACCCTGGGTGTGCAGTAGGTGACGAATGCAAGGATAAACAACGGAGAGGAAATTGCGGATCTAGAAATTAGACCTAATTTCTGACAAAAAAAAAATGTCTTGTTAACAACCTGTGTTTGAAACAAGAAAAAGATATATTGAGTAGAAAGGTATTCATATACAATGATTGTGTTGTTCCCTAGACTCTTCTCTAGGAAAAAAAAAAAAAAAAAAGTTGGCAGGTTTGCATCCTAGTTTTGCATCTTCCCAGCATTCCTTCTGTCCGATTTTCAGTCGAGAGTGCCAGGATGCCTGAAGAAGATTCCAGCAGAAACACAACGGGTCCGTCGGTGCCAGCTGGACATGAGCAGTCAACGGATGTCTTTCCCTCCCACGGTCGGCGTCCCCCGCCCTACCGGCTTCACCCCAAAGCTGAGGACATCCGACGCGAGCAACTCCGGAAGAGCCAGAGCTTCAAAATAGAGGAACCTCTGGCAGCTGCCCCTTCCAACCATGAGAACATCGCCTTCGATTCCAAGCAGGAGCGAGAGTATGTAAGTACAATGCCAGGATCTGTTGGATAACCGAATCTTGAATCTGGAATGTTGTGGGAACAGATGGTTGCGCCCTTCAAACTTTGTTGCAACATTTGATTGTTGGCTTTGTAAAAGATTCTGTACACTTCAGATCAGTATACAATCAGCTATTTATGCAACGTTGTCCTTCAGGGTAGCACAATGTGCGGGGTGGATATAGAGCTGGAGCTCCTGGCATCATGCAGATTTTAATTCTGACCCTAATCGAACACACCTGTGCCTAAAAATCAGAGACCACTCAGTATTTTAACAAGCTGAAGTAGGTGTGTCAGTGTAGGCTTGGCACCAGACCTGCATTCCCTGTGGTACACCAGGAAAGGGATTGCATAATGCTGGCTTTGAACAAGAATGACATTTTACAATGGGCAGACTCTGTGAGAACAGTCAGTATATGGACGCATATAATTTATTTCCCCACAATGGTTCTCAATGCCGACTGCCTTGACAGTTGCTGTTGGTACTGGAATTTGTCTTTTTATAGTTCTTAAACTTACTTTGTTCTCAAGAACATTGCACTAAGGAAAATCTTTTTATGAAGACATCTGATTTCAGTTCTCTCTCGCTTCTTGTGCTTTGCACAGTTTGGCTGCCTGGCTTATTCTGCCGCTGCTTGTGTTCGCATCTGTAGATTGGTTGTAATGTTAGGCTGGAGACCGGATGCAAGTGCACAAGCTCGGCATTAATTTTATTAGGGGGTGTGTGAGAATCATAACTATAGTCCATAGTGGGGGTTCAAATACAGGAAACACAATGAAGCAGAGCACGGGGAAACAAGGCTCAGAAGTGACCCAAACGAACAACATGATATTTGCAAAAACAAAGGGCAATACGGAGAGTACAAATACACAGACTAATTGAGGGGAAACAAGGGACAGGTGTTCACAATCAGGGATAATGGACCAATTACAAGACAAAGACAGGGAATAAGACCAAAACAGAAGCATGTGGTCTCCATGGGAACTACAAGGCAAGTCAGGAATGGGGAACCTGTGATATCTGTGTAGGAATTCTGGCTAATTCTTTGACAATTAACTGATTGTAATTAGTTGCTGATCGACCATTAACAAACCAACATAAAACCAAAGCAAGGTTTTATTAAATTAAAAACAAATCAATAGGCTATGTTAATGAATAGGTGTAGCTAGCGTTAAGTAGTGCTAAATAAGTTAAAGACTTTGTAGAAATGCAGACACAGTTTAATAGGTTTTGTCTTTAGCCCAAGGTAGCAGGTTAATATTACTAATATCCCAGAGTGGATGATACTCAACAACAGTTTAAGTACCTACCTGAAGGATACCCACATGGAAAACATGTGAAAATCCACACAGAGAGCAACCGGACATTAGAATCAAACTCTAGACCATGGAACTATGAGGTGACCATTGTATGTTACTTAGCCACGTTAGCCACGTCCAACATAGAAGCAACTAGAGAAGTAAACATATCAGTCAGTAGAAGTCTATTTTCATGTTTTGTCCCAGGCTAAATGCCCTAAATTTGGTCAAAATCAACACATCTATATGTTTATGCTCAGTCTGATGAGTAGTTTGTAGTTTGTTGACTGCTGTCTCAGTATAAATTTTTTGTGAAGACACTGCAATGCCAGGAACACCCTTATAGCATCTTTCCAAAGTTGCTAGCCTTATAATAGTGCACAGTGCACAGCATTTATATTGAGTGTATGCAGTGCTACGTTATACTACATGCTTTATTTTTAATCTTTACCATGGATAATTCACTGGCTTAAACAAGCTATAGCATCATGTGTTCAACTGCAAACACTGTTTAGCAATTAGTCTGTTAACCATTAACATCTTTAGTCCAAGGATAGTCGCCAAGCCAGCACGTAATGACCCTTCCTACATCAGCTCTGACCTGAAATCGCATCTCTGACAACTTTATACTTGGGTATTTTCACATCGGCAGCGATTCTTCAGTTTAAATGGAACCCTGCTGTGTTCTCCAATTTGGTGCCATTCATTAAGGCAGGGTAGAATAGAGAGATCACATTCAGGTGTGGACCAAAACAACCAGACTGAACATCTTTTTAGCGAGGTGGTCTCGGTCCGTTTCCAAACGTACTGTAGTGCGTTTTGACTCTGGATTGGCTCAAGTGTGTTTTGGGTTGTAAAATTTTTTTTGTAGATGTGAGGTGCTAAACTGAGCCAAAGGACAGAGCTGTAGTGCTGTAGAAAAATGCCAATTGTTCCCGAGATTTGCATTAACAAAGACGAATGTGATAAATACAATGGTTTAAACTAGTTATTTTTACAATTATCTAATACTCTATGAACAGTTGGCTGTTTTCTATTAATTTTTTTCCGTGTTTTGAGTTAGAATAATTATATGCAGTGTGAAATCAAACTGAACCAAAAGTATCAATTTCCCGCTGCCTAAAATATACTGATTCAAACTATCCCTGCAGTAGATATACTGTTGTGGATACACCGATCAGCCATTACATTAAAATCACCTGTCTAATATTGTGTAGGTCCCCCTTGTGCCACCAAACCAGCTCTGACCTGTTGAGGCATGGACTCCACGAGACCTCTGAAGGTGTGCTGTGGTATCTGTCACCAAGACATTAGCAGCAGATCCTTTAAGCCCTGTAAGTTGTGAGGTGGGGCCTCCATTGTTCTGACTTGTTTGTCCAGCTCATCCCACAGATGCTCGATCAGATTGAGATCTGGGGAATTTGGAGGCCAAGTCAACACGCTGATCTGTCATGTTCCTCAAACCATTCAGGAACAATTTTTGCAGTGTGGCAGGGCGCATTATCCTGCTGAAAGAGGCCACTGCCATTAGGGAATACCGTAGCCATAAAGGGGTGCACTTGGTCTGCAACAATGTTTAGGTAGGTGGTACGGGTCAAAGTAACATCCACATGAATAGCAGGACCCAAGGTTTCCCAGTAGAACATTACCCAGAGCATCACACTGCCTCTGCAGCCTCGCCTTCGTCCCATAGTGCATCCTGGTGCCAACTCTTCCCCAGATAAGCAGCGGACACGCACCTGGCCGTCCACACGTACCTGGCGGTCTGCAGCTACGCAGCCCCTTACGCAGCAAGCTGCAATGCACTCTGTGATCTGACCCCTTTCTGTCATAGCCAGCATTAATTTTTTCAGCAATTTGTGCTACAGTAGCTCCTTTGTGGGATTGGACCAGAAGGGCTAGCTAGCCATGCGCATCAGTGAGTGTTAGGCACCCATAACGCTGTCAGTGGTTCACCGGTTGTCCTTTCTTGGACCACTTATAGTAGGTACTAACCACTGCATACCGGGAATACCCCACAAGGCCTGCCGTTCTGGAGATGCTCTGACCCAGTCGTCTAGTCATCACAATTTGGCCCTTGTCAAAGTCGCTCAGATCCTTACACTTGCCCATTTTTCCTGCTTCCAACACATCAATTTTGAGAACTGGTTGTTCACCTACTGCCTATTATATCCCACCCCTTGACAGGTGCCATTGTAACAAGATAATCAGTGTTATTCACTTCACCTGTCAGTGCTTTTAATGTTATGGCTTATCTTTTTTTTTTCCCAGTTATCCTCAGTGTTAGATACTTTTATATGAGTCTATTGTCTATGAATATATGAATACACTAATGCCATTATTCAGCTATGATTTTCACAAGTAAAACTAGATTCACACTAGCAGGTGATAAGTCATGTCACTCCTGTCACTTGTAGTTTGTCTCTTGTTTGCGTGCAGCGACTGCTACAGTTGGCATTTGTAGGCAGGATCTGTCCAATTTGCAGTTAGGAATTAAAGTAGTGAGTGAAGAACTTAAGATATGTTGGCCCATACATGCCATAGGACAGGTCCGAGGAATCATTTGAGCCTATAGTTTGAAACTGTCACTTTGTCATATCCTACCTAATTAGCATAGAGATTTGGAATCTAATTTCAAATGTCACTTGTTGCTGATGTTCATCGTGGGAATGGAGTGCAACAAATCCCTATTTAGTTGGAATACTTGCACCCAATTCCACTCCATACCCAATCAGGGACGTACCACCATGATGTAGGTTGCAAGAGAACTGCCAAAAACAATTCATAAGTGGGTTGGCTTTAGATTTGATATTTCCACATTTTTTTAAAGAGGTTTTATTTGTGATTTTGATTGCCTAGAAGCAATCATTCTTCAAAGAATGCATCCTGCATTGAGTTCATCCAAATCAGAAATGAAGAAAAGGTTCGGCTCGACCTTCCTGCAGTAGAAGGCTCGGGCCTTCCGTAGCACCGCAAGTAATATTCCAGATTTATCAAAGTATGTCTTTCATAATATTTGTTGATTTTGGAGCCTTGCACCATTTTTCAAACATTCCAGAGATATCTTGTGTTGTTTCTTGATATCTACTTCAAATCCACATCTGTACAGAGTCTGTGTGTGTGTGTGTGTGTGTGTGTGTGTGTGTGTGTGTGTGTGTGTGTGTGTGTGTGTGTGTGTGTGTGTCTGTCTGATGTGTGTTTGGATGAAGCTCTTTGGATCCTACAGTAGTGATCAGGTTTGATTTTCCTTTGGCACATCATCTCTGGTTGATGATCAGGGCTTAAGAGAAGTTTAATAGCTTGTGTGTGTGTGTGTGTGTGTGTGTGTGTGTGTGTGTGTGTGTGTGTGTGTGTGTGCCTTTTGAATACTCCGTGTGTTTGTGTGTGAGCTGTAATCTTTATAAAATGCATGATTTGTGAACAACCTTTTGTGCTTTTTTTGTCTCACTTTATGTGCTACCATGTTGGCACGAGCCAAACTGTGGTGGCATTTTGGATCTCTCCTCTAGCTGTGTGTGTGTGTGTGTGTGTGAGTGGTATTTGCGGACTCTGATGAGTAACTAGAGCTGGTGGCTCTTGGTTTGTGTGTTAGGGCTGTTTTGATGGCCACATTCCCTGCTTTTGGTCCGTTTCTGTTGTAAACAAGCTCTGCCTCCTTGACTGGACGCCACTGAGGGGATGGGGTTTTTTGGGGTTTGATTTATGTGGCTTGTGCCTTCCTTCATGTGCCCTTCATGTCCGGAGACGTCGAACAGCACCGCTAGCTTAGCTTTAGCTGGCGTTAGTCTGAACATTTCTTACTGCGCTTCAAAAGGACAGCATCTATCTTCTAAATGCAGAGCTTTTAGCTTTTAGTTTATTCACCTCCTCTAGCTGGACGGTTCCACACTTGAGCTCCACTGATATTACATTTACATGTCTGTATGTAAAGGTAAGACATTTAAGAAGGAAAAAAGTAAAAGGTAAAGTCTCCTTCACAACAACCTTTATGCATGTTTCAGATAAATCACCTAAAACAGCAATAAAACCTCCACAATCTACAGGAAAGGTCACTGGTCTGTCCCATATATTTTGCAATATAATCATTAACATATTTCAAAAATTGTATTATTTTTTGCATTAGTCTGATTAACACGTCATGCTTGAAGCATCCTTTTTCCCGAGTCCTCCATTTTAGGTTACGGAAAATTCAACGTTCACTCAACCCTGTTACCTAAAACAATTCACCCCCATGAAGCATTTGGTACATTCCATGAGTGACGTCACCAGGAGGTTACATCATTTGAATTTCCTGAGGATTGTGGGAGGAAGAAAATGAAGTTCTGTCATTCTTGTTCATTTATTGTTACTTTTTAGTGATCTTGACAACCCTGTTAGCTAAATTATGGAATGAAATAAAAATTAAAAAAATAGAAGGTTAGTCAAGGATACTAGTTTTGCTAATTCTGTGCTTAAAATCTCCAGCCTGTTTCTCGTTTAAGAGCGTAAGACGGCCTTGTGAGCGAATCAAACCGTTTGTTGACGGGTGTGACGAGCAGGAGGGAGGGGCCAGGCTGTGAGGACGTATGCCTGGCACGGAGTTGGCTAGTCAGTGGGAGAGTTTACTCGGTTCCCGCCTCCTCCTTGCCCGTTGTTGACATTTGTTACATTCTCCTGCATCTCTCTCTCTCTCTCTCTCTCTCTCTCTCTCTCTCTCTCTCTCTCTCTCTCTCTCTCTCTCTCTCTCCTCCTCCTCGGAGTCTCCAGCCGCACCTTTATCCCTCTATCACTGTGCGTCATCACAGCCTGGCCCCTCCTTCCTGCTCATCACCATGGGTTAGTTAACACAAAGTTAAACGCGTATTTTCTTTTCATAGTTTCTTCAAAAATGGATTCACCCGGTTGGTCATTCATATCTGATTATATTTTTATGAGCAGTGTGAATTAAGGTTGCATTTTCGCCCCTGGAACACTGAACAGGAAGGTCTTTGAATCGGCTTCCACGTTTTACTTCCTCATTACCCTCATTCGTTAATTCACGATTCTGTTTTTAACCTCTCACGGCTTCAGAGCGGTGGCTGTACTTCCTGTAGACCCGTGTTTGCTTGGGTTCTGGAGCTGTTACAGCATTAAAGTGCTTCTAATCCCGTATTTCTGAGGTACGGTGTGCGGTGTGGTGTGTTTAGCTGGTTTAGTGGAGTTTTGGGTCGGAGGCTTGTTGCCAGACGCTGTTTTCATGGAAAGGATTGCATTTCCTGGAAATGAACCTCAATATTTATTTCCCAGGGGACAAATTAGAGTCAAAGCACACAGATAGATTCATAAAAAATCGCCGCTAATGTCCAAATTCATGGCAGTCTCTATTTTGCGCAGTCTGTGTTTTGGAGGTTTGGTTCCTGTCAAGGTTTCTTCCATCATGCCTTGTGCATTTTAGGTCCAGGTCTTTGAAGGAGGTCTTTATGAGAATCCTACCACAGAAATGGCATCGGGAGCAAATACGCCACCGAGTCCGGCTCCCTCGTTGATAAATTTTCATTATTTTTACAATGGATAGATTCAGTTATTTTCACTTCTCAATTGCACTGAAAGTGGCGTTTTCAGGTGTACCTTCACACTCTGCGCTGCGGCTGTGTGTGTGCAGGGTCCATGCCGAAGGGAGATGGATGGCATACTTAACATGCTGAAGATCAACGACATGGTGAACCCCCGAGGCTTCCGCATCCCAAACTGTGACAGGAAAGGCTTCTACAGGAAAAAACAGGTGAGGGACGAATGCAGCGTTTGAAAGATTTCAGCATGGAAGACGGAAAATGAGGCTTTGGGGTAAAAATGTTATCTAGCACCTTTTTATGTTCTTCGCAGGTGTTTTGAAGGGTTAACAGGTCTAGCTTTCTAAAGTTGGTCTAGTTGCAACCCTTACTGAAAGACACTTTGAAGAAGAACCTGTCCGGGGGCAAGATGGACATTTCTGACGCTCACTGTCGGTGTGAGTTGTATCTGAAATGAAATGTTACACACGTGATAACACTAGTTTCATATCAGTCTCTTTCAGTTATTTTTCCCCGCTTGATTAGCGCTGGGGTGAATGACCGCTAAGGGCCCATCTCTCTCTCTCTCTCTCTCTCTCTCTCTCTCTCTCTCTCTCTCTCTCTCTCTCTCTCTCTCTCTCTCTCTCTCTCTCGGGTCCAAACCAAGCGTGGCTGCCGTGGTGGCCATCTTGCGTAACCCGCCCTGAGAGAGCGACGTCAAGGTGGCTACTGGGGTCTGAGCTTCTCCCCATAATTATCGGACTCCTTGTGCCGGCTGCATGAAAATAGATTTGAGCCAGTTCCAGATTCACGTGGTCGGCCCACAATCGGTTTATAATAAATGAGTGTCCCAGACGCCTTCATATGGATACACTTATCTTCCATCGTCAAGAGCAATATTTATACAACATGGCAGGTCCTGCTTAATGCGAGTCTTTTCGTTGACCCTCGATCTAAAAAAACTGTCTTCACATTGAAATTATCACTATCTTTATATATATATATGTGTGTGTGTGTGTGTGTGTGTGTGTGTGTGTATTACTGTGACAATTATGAAAATAAGCCTCCCCCGCAGGAGAGGGAGTGGCGTCCGTTTTACGACGGGGTGTTTACTTTTTGTGGCCAGCACCACGCTTAGCCTCGTGCTAATGATTAAACCTGAATGTTTTTGTTGCAGGTCCTGTGCAAATGAAAAGATCTGATTAGCAAAACGCGGAAAATGAACAGAATGCATCAGCGATAAAGTATTCAATTATTACTGATTGTTTTTTTTTTGTTTTTTTTAAAGAAAATTGCGAATATATTAATGAAGCATAATGCTGAAAGTTGGGCAAAAACAAGATCCTTAGCATTCCCCCTCCCACACAAAGTTTTTTTTTTTCCCCAGTTCCCAGTCTGGATATTGTCTCTTGTCTCTCACTTCATTTAGTTTTGCGAGCTCCACACAGGCCTCCCAGTCTCGAGCGAATTCCCTTGGTATCACACACTGCGAGGAATGAATCAATGGGCCATTTACGAATCATCGAGTCCTCTTATGCTCTCATGGAACCGTTGGTTTTGTTGCGTTGTTGTGTTTTATTTATTTTTTTTTTTACACACTAGACAGGACTTTGACCTTTAGTTAAATTGGCAGCTAAATAACAGCCCTCTGGGCTGGAGCGCCAAGCTCTGTAAGTCATTTGTAGCACCCATAATTTGGAGCCGGGGGTATAATCAGCAATGGATGATTTGTACTGGCCAGCGGGAGGCTGAAAATAGAAGTTGGTGCTGGCGAGCTTCACACACTGGCCCTGAGCAAATATTTCAGCCTCCCTGTGTTTACCTTTAAGCAACTCTATATGAACACAAAACAGGATGTGCATCGTTTTTAAAAAAAAAAAAAAAAGACGACCCCCTGAAAATACTCGGTCGCAGGTCACATGAGCGTGATCTGTAGATGGGAAGGGGAAGGGGTTGGGGGGTTTCACTGGGAAACTCAAGGTCATGAGGTTCAAAACTGTTTAAAAACGCAATGAGTAAATCAATTAATACTCCTGTCCATCATTCTCCCCCAGTGCTGGCCATCTAAGGGCCGAAAACGCGGCATATGCTGGTGCGTGGACAAATACGGCCAGCCCCTGCCAGGCTTCGATGGGAAGGACCGAGGAACTGTGCAGTGCTACACCATGGAGAGCCAATAGAAAATAGCAGGCAGGTGACGGAAAGAGAAAGCGAGATCGAGGGAGTGTGTGTACACTGAAGAATCTCCACGCTCCAGACCCTCCATCTCGGACTCATGTCTCGGTCCTCCAGGAAAAAAATATCGACGGGGGGGGGGCTTAAATTCTGGGCTTTCCTGAGCTTCAACGAGCTCTAATTTATTTCTGTGCTCCACGCTTTAGCAGCAGTGGAACCCTAGACGCTTGCAGGAGAGAAAGAGGTTGATGGATGAAGGGATGTGGGTATGTCTCAAGAGGCAGTTGAGCTGTAGTGAGGGGACGCAATTGAGACCGGACTGACCGCAAAAAAAAAAAAAAAAAGACATGGAAGAAGGCACTAACGCTATAGAGCACTTCCTATAAGTTTGTGTGCGTGTGTGTGTGTGGCTGTTGTAATAATTTAACCACGTGCCTCCGTATCTTCATACCCATCTGTGGCTTCAAAGCTTAGTTTCACCTTTTAATGCACATTCCTGTTGCGTACAATTGGGAATTAGAATTAAACAAGACTTTAGTGATCAGAATCAGTATCGAGCATGTGCATGATGCATGAGTACAACCGTATAAACTCAAAATATTAGGACTGATCAACCTTCACGCCTTCCATATCTGCTTTATTTCCTCTGCATATACAATACTTCTTAACTATCAGTCCCAAAATGTTCTATAAGCACGTCTGCGATTGCTTCAAAAGACATTCTAAACATAGCAACACTTTTTTTTTTTGGCTTGAGTGACAGCCGGCCATTTTGCTGGCTTTTAAACAAGTGTGTGAAGCTGAAATCTTTCCAGAAGACGTCCTTGTTCCACTCACCCTAACATGAGCCAAAATAGGATTTTTTTTTTTTTTGGACTGTGTATACAAAGATTGTCTTCATGTCACTAGATTTTGGTTCACTGCTTTATTTTTTCAGAAAGTAATGTTTGCTATGAAATTTCTGACTGTGGCTTTAAATGGATGCTGGAGTTTTGGATAACTTACTCAAACGTTTCCTTTCAGCTTTCTCACAACAACCAACTGGCACAAAGGTGGAAAATCGCCAAATAGAGTAGAATTCTATAAACTCTATCTGGGGTAAAACTTACAATTTCACCCAAGTTGAGAATTTAAAAAAATTCCTAACTGGTATAATAGTCTAAAACTTACAAATTGCAAATGAATTAAAACTGTAAAATTTCCAAATGGTGTAAAAATTGTGACATCTCTAACTGGAGTAAAATTGAAAAGCCTCCGACTAGCGTAAATTTGTAACATTTGGAGTAAAAATACTAAAAATCTTAGTATAAAATTGTCAAACTCAACCTCAACTGGATTTTAAAACTCCAACAGGAATGAAACTCTAAGGCTAGAGTAAATTTCAAAAATATCCAACTAGTGTAAAATGATAAAAATGTCCAACTGGAGTTAAAATGTAAATTCTCCAAATGGAGTAAAACTCTAAAACTAGTGTAAAAAATTTAAATCCTTAACAACAGTAAAATTCAAAAACATTCAATTAGTGTAAAAGTGTAAATTCTCCAAATGGAGTAAAACTAGTGTAAAAAAATTAAATCCTTAACAACAGTAAAATTCAAAAACATTCAATTAGTGTAAAACTGTAAAATTTCCAATTAGAGTAAAAAAATTCAAGAACCTCTTGTTCTTTCGCCTGCTCCCATTAGGAGGCGCTACAGTGGATCATTGGTCTGTATATTTCAGGCCCGGTTTTTACACCGGATGCCAAAATCCTCTAATTGATGTGAAATTGTAAAATATCCAATTGAAGTAAAATTCATAAACATTAGCTAGCATAAAAATGTCAAATTCCCAACTGGAGGAAATTTATAAAACCTCCACCTTGTGGAAAAATTGTGAAATTCCCAACTGGCTTAAAATTTGGCACCATCCAACTGGTGCAAATTTGTAAAAATCCTCAACTGGTATGAAGTTGTGGTGCTACACACACAACTAATAAGGAGGTGAAACACATTTTAGCTTGTACATGTTCACACCTTTGGCCCAGTTAGGAGCTGATGATGGGGTGTGTATAGTTTCAGGTACTTTCTAGTTCTAGTAATGCTGTTAACAAGCCCTTATTGACTTCCCCTCACCAATTTCACTATTTCTGTTTGTGGGAAATCCCATTAACATCTTGAAACTGTTCTATTACTAGATTCATCATCTAGATTCAGGTTTGGTAGATGAACCTTTTTGAAATGATCCAACCTCCATGAAGACGGCAGGAGCACAACTTCTAGTTTTTCACCTCCAAAATCTTTAAAAGTCAGATAAAGCTGTTTCTAAGACTTATCTGGAGTCAAAGTATAATCAGGAATTATTACTTTAAAAAAATATATTTGATTTGCTACATTAAGATCATGTTTTAAGTCCAAACTCTACTGCATTTATACATAATAGCTGATGATGCTTGATAAATCCATTATGCAAGCTAGGTCACAGATCAGCTACATATAATGCTAGTTACTTAGCTAGCTTCTTTTCAAGCCAATACGAATCTGTAAATAGTTCCAAGGAAATACACCGGACAAAGTGGCAAGACAATTGTTTCGACAGTATGACGAGAGTCTGCACACTCTTCGCTTTCTTTTGTTATGTTTCTTTTTTAGTTTTGGTATATTTTTCTTTTGTGACCAAAGGCAAACTTTGCTGTGAACAGGGAAACTTAGTACACATTAAACACATACTCAGGCTTCTAGTGATATTCAAATGCTTCTAGTACAGTACCGTGTAGCTAAGAATATGGCTTTTTTTCCATTATACTGGCTTCTTTTGGACTAAATCTCCATTGTGATAAGCTATTAGCAAGAAAATAAACAAGAAACCAAAACCTCCACCTGGGGACATTACAGCGCACCACGTGTAAACAGTATTTTGACATTATTAACTTGTGTGGCTAGATTTTTTTTTTATAAGTGTCAGGTTATTCCCAGTGCCTTAAAACAGGGAGATATATCTGTGTATATTTTTACTTTCAATAATTAAAGATCTAATTTAAGGAACAACTGGCATTTTTGGTGGTTTTCTTCTTGCTTGCTCAAATGCGCTATCTGTTTTAAAAAAAAAAGAAGTTTCACAGCCTGGTATATCATAATCATTGATTTTATTAAAAGAATACATGTACAACAGAAATTACATTACATTACATACACTGATATCATTTCTACATTTACTACGAAACAAAAAAACAAAATAGATACACGAACTTTTAGCAGCACGTTAATGTTCAGGCTGTCAAGGTCAAAGGCATTGATGCAGATCCACGCGAATGCGTAATACTCCATCACTCTTTCTTTTAATAAACATGTTTGGAGCATCACTCGAGAAGACTTTGGTAACGCAGTCCTCCCATGTTGAATGCACCATATCTGCTTGAACCTGTGAACTTCAGACAGCGCTCTGAATGGCTAGATGGCTGGAATGATGGATGGATGGATGAATGGATGGATGGATGGATGTGTTTTTGCAGTGAGACATGGGACACGCCCGCAACATGGGTTTACAAATCCCTGTCTGGTTTTTCTCTCTTTTCCTGTTTAAAAATGTCCTGGCATGCAGCAATGTTGGAACCATATTCATAAAACGTTCCTGCTTGCAACTAAAATGAATCCCAATGGTGTTATATCCTCTGCTCTCCAAACCAACATGAAGTTCATTTGCCTTTAAAGAAAAAAAAAAAAAGCAGCTTTTCTGAGATTTTCATATCCTCAAAGGACAGAGGAACCAACGAGGAAGCGATTTCCAGAGCGACGGCACAGGGCGAGGGACCTGAGGAAACGGAGGAACCTGCACTTCGGAGAGGTAGAAGCTTTATATGAGTCACAAACACGGGCCAGATCTGCGATCTACTTCAAAACATCTGGGATCAATTGGCAGTTGTCCCGTGTAAGTGGAAAAATCCAGAGCTATTCCTTCTAGGGGCAGGGGAAAAAAAAAAAAACAGCCCTGACAAATTCACAAACACGGGCGTCGCAGGTTGAGGCAGAAAGTTTAGTAGACTCGCACGAATGTAGGCTGAATCGACACCTCATAAAGCAAATGAATGGTGAAGCTGTTTAAGTACAAAGCTCCTAAATCGGGGCGAGACTAAAAGTATGCAAACCGACTCTGCCTTTTTTCATAGTGGCGTATGTTGCAATGGGTTTTTAATATGTCCCATGGTTCTATTGCTCGTTCTATGTAGCAGTGGAGTTGTTTAGTCCAAACAATAGTAATAGTAAAATAAAAATCAAACAGTAATAATACAATTTCAGCAAATATAAATACTTGTCGATGATTACTTACTTAGGAACATTCAATAAATATGTAGCGATATGAAACCAAAAAAAAAAAACAAATGAAGAAAGTCAATCTCTTTGTCAAGAAAAGGTTCAGTGTATGTACATAGTATATTAAGTTTTATGTTGGAAACAAATGTCCCAATGATATTTTTAGGTAGTCCTGATTAAGAAAAGTGCTTTTTTTAACGAAATGCAGCTTGTGTGCAAGTGTGCGAGAAGAGCGGCAGGGTTTAGTGAGTGATCTCCTGGTGGCAAAGGCCATCTTCGGGGACATCACTGGATCCTGCGATTCTCTTCCCGTTCCAAGCAGAGACGCACCAGCAACGTGCAGGCTGGCCGACGAGGGACGTCTCGCACTGTGTTTGAGACAGATTGGACATAAAGAGAAACAGAGATATGATTTAACTTATGGTTCTCTGATCTGTCCTGACCTCAAGGTGCAGATAAAGTAGTTTGAAGCAAGCGTATTGCAAATGTAGCCTGAAGATCACACGACAACATGGAACCACACCGTCAGTGGAGGTCAAAGCAATTCAACGGAATACATTTTTGCAAGTTTGCAAGGCCTTGGTCTTCACATTCAAGCTCACCTGCTTGGGCTTGTAGAAGCCATGCTTGTCGCAGTTGGGAAGGTAAAATGTCGTAAACTTCTCGCCCAGAGCCTGCTGTGAGGCCGCGATAGTATCCAGGGCAGAGTGCAGTTCAGTGTGACATGGACCCTGCAACAAAACATTGATCAGAGTTTAGTAGATGAAAAGTGTGACTCACTTTCTGCTGCTGTAGACGGACCCGCATGGACATCCTAAAGACTTACACGTCCCAAAAACAGTCTTGCTTCAGTGTTTGATCGCACATGGACAGTGTAGAGTTGTACCTAATCTCTGCTGTTGTAATCATAAAGACTGTCTTATGCTCATCTCAGGACTCTTATTCGCAATCTGCTCATTCTAAACATCCTGTAAACACAATCAGTACTGTTTGTCTTTTACGCTTCTACACCCTGTCACCTCTGGCTGGTTCATCAGGGATCTAAATCTACATCTGGATTTCTGGAAAGCTGCTTTGTGACTAGGTCTGTTGTTAAACGTGCAACACAAATCACACGGAATTGAATTGAAAATGGAGAAGCTCAATCCATTCACTAGGGATCTGCAGACAGACGTTTGTTTATTTCGGCTTTTAGGAGTTCTGATCGCCTGGATCCTGGGTGTCCAATCTTGGAATACCAGGTGTCTTAGGAAATGGCATACAATGCATTTATGGAAATGTACATTAGCTTTGAGACATTGAGGGCTGGATTAAGGTCCTTCCCCTAAACCCTGTCTACCTACAGTGTACCTTACAATCAGATGTTCTCGAGGATCCTCAGACAGATAGTCCAGATCAGGGGTGTCCAAGCTTATCTGCAAAGTGCCCGTGTGGTTGCAGCTTTCCTTCCAACCGAGCAGGAGCCACATCTGTTATTCAATTGAAGGCCAAGGTGAACTGATTAAACTGATGGCTCTTGATTGGTTGGAGCCAAAACCTGCTTCCACACTGGTCGTTTGAGAATGAGATTGGACATTGCTGCTCTGGATTATCTGGATAAGGTTGGTTTAGACTTGGAATAGACCCAATTAAAGGTCTGACTGTGGGTCACTGAGAATATCTGATTTTATGGTCCAAAGAACTGTAAATAGGGTTTAGGGGAAGGGTTCTTAACTCAGCCCTAAGGGCAGGGGTGTCCAGTTACAACCACAAAGGCTTGTGTGGCTGCAGTTCCAACCAATCATGAGCCATGCCAGTTTAATCAGTTTATCTTAGCCTTTAATCAACTCTCAGATGTGGCTCTTGCTTGGGTGGAAGAAAAGACTGCAGATTGGACACCACTGCCTTAGACTCAGGGCCAGTCCAGAATTTCATAAATGTACTGTATCCCTTTTCCGTACACTCAGGATTCCAGGTATTCCAGATTTCCAGTCAAGCATGAAGAAAAATGTGGAGAAAAACTGGCATAAGGTCCCCAAAACTGGATTGGTAACCCAACCATAAAACACCTCAGAATGGCCCAAGTACCCCTTGTTGCAGAACAAATAGTCCATGGGCTGAAGTCGAACCTGTTCCGGCTCCTCCTACCTGCGCGGTAGACAGAGTTGAGCCAAATGTCCAGAGTTTATTTCAGGCTATATAAATGTGTTTATTGTGTTGTTTCGTGCTGTACAGTGTTGTGTGGGTTTAAGTGTTAGGGGTTAGGAGTTATGGATTAGGGGCTAGGATCAGATCCAGTTCCACCCCCTGGAATTTTGGTTTTGCAGGAAGGTCTATCTCGAATGGCCTGGTGTTTCATTCACAGTGAGTCTGAAAGTAAACCTGACTCTTGCCAAGTGTTGCAACACTGCCCCCTAGGGACACACAGTTCAAATTACAGCCAGGGTTTTTATTTCAGAATATGAGCATGTAGCTAAACATAAATGACTAAATAGCTGGATAGATATCTATTATCAGTAAGAAAAAAATAATAAAATTCCCCAGAAAAATGGCCATTACTAATATTAATTGTAAAAAAAAAAAAAAAAAATTAATTAATTAACAAAAACATGGCTTTTACCCTACAAATCTTTCTTCCTCAATTAAGCCAGATACATTCATTTGAAGATTCTACACAACAAACCCAACAAATAACTAAAAGAAATAGCTAAAATAAATAAATAAATAAATTAGCAGCAGCTTTTTGTCCAGTGGAGGGTGAATCAGCACAGCAGCTTTTTGTTTTTGTCCTGCTGTCTCCACCTTTTGGTAGGACATGTTGAATTTTAAGGTTATGTGAAGTGATATGCTGTAATACTTCTTATATAAAGATTTGGATATTCACAATATTTTAATTTCAATGGGGGAAAGTCTGTTAGGCTGACATACAGTAAATGCTATTTTTTACAATGATTTGATTTTCTCTTAAGAGATTTTAGAATTTCAGTTCGGCAAATAACAAGAAAAGCCTACAGACTAAAATGTTATTATGAATGTCACATCCATTTGATGATTCCGATGATTTTTTTTTAAATTATTATTTCTTTTATAAACATTTTATATGATTAAGCTGTTATGCATTTCTAATTTGTTTTTGTTTGTCTGCTATTTGTGCCCTTTTAATTTTTTTTTGTTAATGTACATATAATGCATTTTAAATAAACAAACAAATAAATAAATAAATAAATATCAGAGGGTCATGCATCCTCATCAGCTGTAGCATGTGTTGCTCCATTACATGCACCTAATTAAATGTAGTAATATTACCCTTTATGTTAGTTACTCTACAGGGATAGGATAAGGATTAAGGAAGACTACACTGTCAGGATTAAGGGTACCAAACGGTACTTTTCCTGGTTCCTTGGTGCTACCATCAAGAGTACACTTTTCACCTGGGAAAGTACATGTGGAGTAACTTTAATTTGCTTTTATAGTCTAAAGCTCTAAAGGTTACATCAGAGGCCTGATTATGTGGCAATTAAGTAAAAGATGCATACTAAACGTACAACAGATGTGCCCTTGTTGGTTCTCCTTTATTTGTAACCGCATGAATTAATTATAGGAGGTCACGTGGTCCGGAGCTAATAGTCTACGTCATTGACGGTAAGTGCGTTTCAGAGGTAATGGGTGATCCTGCAATGAGGAGAACATTGTGTGGTTTGCACTCTTACCAGTTCCACCAGCTTCTTCCGGATGGAGTTGACTTTAGCCTTGATGCTCTCGTGCGCCTCCGGGTCTCCGGCTTTATCCAGCCCCAGCAGGTGGGGTAAGGAGAAGCCGTGCTCACCGGCCTCCTCTGAAAGGAGACGGTTATGGTTTAACATCACGTACTGCAACTTTTTAGCCTCATGCTGATCGACAGACGGGGACTCAGCGGAAGAGAGAGGAGACGCACCTTGCGCGGCGTGGTCCACGGTGCACACGGCCTGTCCGCGGGTGAGCGAGTGGAGCGGCTGCGGGTCGTCGGCTCTCGGCGTGCAGCGCAGTCCCGTGCCGCAGTGCGCCGTGTACACCCCGCACAGCGCGCCCTCGGGCAGCGCGCAGGTCATGCAGCAGCCGCAGCCCGGCTCTCTCCTCAGCTCCCTGCAGCCGGATGGAGCGGCCGGGCATGCGCTCAGCTTCTCCGCGGTACACGGCGCGCACCGGATCGGCTCCGGCGCTGGAACGGGGGACTGTTCTGCTGGAGCAGGGATGAGGATGAGGATGAGGATGAAGACGAGCGTGGAAATCAGCAGTAATCCTCGCATTGCGCAAACACAGACCAAACAAAGCGCGCGCTGAGCTGAAGTGAATTCTGTTCTGATGACCTGATCCTGTTCTTGCACTTTGGCTAATGGTCGGAGCGCGCTGCTTTTATACCGTGCCGTGACCTCAGAAGGGGTTAATATTTGACACACGTGCCACTTGTAATAATTATTCGTTACGAAAAAAACAAATGTTTTTGCGCCCAAATAGCCGCGGGCGGTTTTGCGTGGGGTTTGTGTGTTTGAACCGATGGTTAATATTAACCGAGTCAGGGTAGCCGTGTCCCCTTAACCAGGCCTCACTGCCTCCTCCTGTGGCCTTTGAAACTTCATGCACTGTTCCACAGCCAGCGCCGGTTTAATGCGCAGTCACGCTGAAGCCGTTCACAGCAGAGAAAAGGACAAACGGACAAAACACTGGCATCAGTAGGAACCTTTACCTTTAGCTGAAGTACTTACACTCTCAGAAATAGCAGAACCTTACAGGAGCGGTACTATTATAGGTGCATCTTGGGTACCTTTATTATGTATCTTTTACATTTTAAAAAATAATTTCAGGTACATCATTAGACTGGGACTACTGAGTACCTGTAAAGCTTATACCACATTCACCTTCCCGGGTCAAACATGCACAGTAAAGCATGTCCGCTTAACAAAGTCGCCTTAGCGATAAGAAAAAGTACAGTTCAATATGTTATGGTTTCTATGGTAACAGCTCATTCACAGGGACTTGTATGGCAGACGCACGGCATAATTTAAGACTACTAAAACGCAGATGTTTTTTTTTTTGAAAATCTTTTAACTTGATTGTTAAAATTGTCTCTAAGGAGATTTTTGGAAGGAGTCTCCAGTGTCGGTGCTTTATAACAGTCAGGGGTAAAGCCGGAACTTCTCCGAACAGAGGAGTTCAGTTTTCTGGCTTCTGACAGAACGAAAGGAACGAGAAAAAAAAAGTTAATAGTTGGCAAACTGCTGTGGTACGAGAGGAATAAAACACGTCAGGAAGCAAGTCTTTGGAAAATATTCATTAACACCGCCTTGATGTTGATCGTTTTCCTCAAAGCGCTTCATTCTTCAGTTAGCGACTGTGCTATTATTCGGGATCTTTGTGTTAGAGAATTTTCCACTCGGGTTTCTTTACTCTTAGACACTCCCAGTGATCGCCCCTTCATCAGAGATTGGGACATTTTTCCTCTTTCATCCATGACACAGGTCACAAAAACAACGTTATCAGTCTATTGAGTAACAGGACGGATTCTTCAGAGGTTTGCCTCAATCACAACATGTTTGTCTGTGGGGTAATTACGAGCTTCCTGGTGTAGTATTAATCTCACCTATCTTCTGCAAACACTGACACTTGAACACTGTCAGTTACAGTAATAACCTCCTGCGCAAACACACACACACAGGCTTGAAACGTGATGTAGATAGACTTCATCGAGCCAAGACGCTCTCGACAGACCCAAGACTGAGTGTATCCACTTAAGTCCACAGTTCTACCTTTAAGATTTATTTGTGAATTAATGTACAAGAATTTCTATTTCCTTAATACAGATGTTGAGCCAATGATTAACACGACGCCCCCGTGTTGCAGGCCGGGGTTGTGCAAGAAGAGAGAAAAACAGCTCATCAGGGATGATGTTGGAAAAAAAAACACACATGGAAATGGTCCTGTTCCGTCAGGTTTGTGCAATGCAGCAGGTTAGAACCAGTCGCTGCTAGCTGCGGCTTTTAATCGACATTTCTCTGGTGTAGGAGGAAAGAAATCAGTAATTACACAGAACTTCCAGAGAGAGAGAGAGAGAGAGAGAGAGAGAGAGAGAGAGACATTCACACTGTTTCAGTTTATTATGGTTTGTATGCATTATAGTCTTACAATATTGTGTTGAAAAAAATAAAAGGATTTAATTAAAAAAAAAAAAAATCCTTGACCGCAATCTTCACTCCATCTTCACTAATCTCCGTATAATACTGAGAGACTATTTTTACTCCACGGTCAGCTCGTGCCTGGTGGCTTCTTCAATGTCAAACATCAGCGTGATGAGCCACTGAGGAGCGGGAAGGTCGTCCTGTATGAACACACACGTTTAATGGATTAGTTCATGGCTAGTTCCTTTCTGGATTTTGACAAGAGCATGCCAGCGAGCACAGATCCTAATAAAAAAAATGAATGAAGTGTTGATATTTATTGATGCTTCCTGCATTTGATTTGTGCTTCAGCCCTTGACCCATATGATCACGGCCCATTTACCATTGGCCTAGTGCCAAGTGTAAGCGCCACGGATCAATAAGCGACTGCGTACATTTAAACACAGAGAGCGTTTTGCAATCAATTCTGTTTTTTATTGATTTTAAGAGTTGATCATTTGGGCCAATCATGTGTTTGTTCGTGTAATAAAAGCCCTCATGCATTGTGGAGTAATGACTGGAAGTCTGTTAGACTATTAAATACAGTGTATTCGATAAACAATGGCGCCGGTGGGAGGGGCGGGGAGGGGCATGAACCCCTGGCCACCCCATAGGCCCTTCTGACATTCATATATTTTCACTGGAATTGCTTTTGATGTCGGTTTTTAAACTCACCCCGTGACTAGACACATCAAATTTATGAGCAAGGAGGAATTCGGTAAGTAAGGAATAAAACACATGCTGTGCTGTTATAGGAAAATAATCAACGATGGGGCGCTGCGATGAAGCGGAGTTACCGATACCGATACTGCTGAGCGCTCAAATCTGATTGGTCAGAAGGTGTTGATAAATTTGTGATTTCTTTCTGCAATTCAAAAGGTTTATATTAACGCGCTCATTCCAATACATCATTTCTATAGTACCAGTACTGCAGATGCACCACATAATCCAAGACTAATGATTAATGGGGTTTAAAAAAAAAAAAAAAAAAAAAAAGCTGAATTCAAAAATTCTGCTCTTTAATACAACTTTGAATTTTGGCTATTATATACAAATTGTGGTGTACCACTCCAAGTTTTCTCCTGCCCCTGTCTGGCCACTCCGCATAATTTCTGGAGGTGCTACTGTGTATAAATATAGTCCTAACACATTTACACATCCAATAAAAGAGATACCACTTGCTATAAAAGTAAGACGAATTGTCCAGTTTTGTAATATTACTCACGTGTTCAGGAGTTGGGCGTGTACGCTGTCTCCGTCTCAGTGGCTCACGTCTCGGTGCTCTCGATGGAGCTTTACCAGTCTTCGATGAGGTCATCTTCTACAGGAAATATAAATAATACACTAACATTGGTCACACGCCCCCTCACTACATCCATCAAAAGGAATTGGACCACCACTGGACTTTATTACTTAGGTGGTGTTGGTTCTCAGGACAGTGGTGCCATGGATATGGTGGTGTGAGTCTGGAGCAGTGTTGTTTTTCAGGATTGAAATATCTACTATGCTGAGAAACAGTCCAAAAAAACACTTTATCCCCAAAATTGTTGGCACAAAGTTGAAGGCCCACAAATCTCTAGAAGTAAGGGGTCCAGCCAAAACCTGTTCCAGCATGACAATGCTCCTGTGCACAAAGCGAGCTCCATGAAGACATGGTGTGAGAAGGTAGGAGTGGAAGAACCCGAGTGTCCTGCACAGAGCCCTGACCTCAACCCCACTGAACACCTTTGGGATGAACTGGAACACCGACTGAACCCCAGACATCAGTACCTGACCTCACTAATGCTTTTGTGGCTGTATGAGCACAAATCCCCACAGCCACGCTCTAAAGTCTAGTAGAAAGCCTTCCCAGAAGAGTGGCAGCATCCACAAACCATTGGCCATATAGCATATTTAGTCCATATTAGTGCTGTGGTCAGGAAGTGATACTAGTTGGCTACAGGATAATACCCTCGTACCACTCTACCATCTCCAAACACTCTACACTGTTCTAGTACCATGTCCGAGTCCTTGCTGTGGTTCACCACCCAGATCATGTCTGCTCAGTGATGGAGCCACTGATGGACAGAGTAGAGGGGGCCAATACATTGTGATTAGACTAGTTCAGGGATCGGAAACACACGGCTGCATGGCAGAACTATAATTTTGGTCAAGCTTAAAAATACTTTGCTAAGTATATATTGTATAACTGCTAATTCACCTACATAGTAAAATAGATACAGGAGTCTCATTAGCTAGCTAACAAAATGGAGAAACATTAACCAATGGTTAATTGGTGACGTAGCGTGAGCAGGATGCAGAGGTAGATCTCAGAGGAAGCATGTGTTAGCTTTCACGCTCCCAGTATGTATAGCCAATACGAGGCTAGTTGCCCATACTGGTACATATGCATGATCAGCGTGTTAAAATGTTACACCAATAAGAAGGTGTGGCTACCAAGGTGGTTAGATCTTTGCTGAAATGGGGCAAAGTGATTTAACATTTAGGTTTCCACCACAGGATTATTCAGTAATTATACATTATCCAAGGGCAGTGGGAACAAAAATAAGGGTGGCCTGGGAAATAAAATCAGACCTTAAAAGAATGGCCTCCTAATTTTGTCCAAAACAACAAATGAAACAGCAAAATTGTGTGTGGAACCTCAATTTCTTCTATACCATTGTACATCACCACTACTACACCAATTTATTGCATGTTAATTATCTTTTGTTCATTTCACCCTCCATAGACATAAATCTGTATCTTCCAGCAAAGCTTTTCTTTACTTTTCTCATGGTTTCTCCATCTCCATGTCCACATTTTCTCCAGAACTTTCTACTCTACGTGCATCCCCAAACACAGGACCAAATTTCATGAACTTCCCAATAGCTAGTAAACCCCAGTCACCTACTGTATTCTTATTTGATGTCCAGTGAATGTTCAAAACCAGTATGAATCATAAATACAAACCAGTAAACAGAACCTGGTCTTACCTTTGGTACATCACCCTTCCCCTCCGCAGGCCCAGACATGCGCCGTGCAGAACGACTTCCTGAAACTTCATGTGGTGCACTTGAGGAAGGAGTACTCTGTGCTAAGGAGGTCCTTCTCTGAGCACTTCCTGGTGTTGATGAGCTCATTGTTCTAGAGCTCCATGGTGTTGAGGAATTCCTTCTGTTAGGGCTAGCTGCTGAAGAGATTCTTCTCTTAGACCATGTCCGTGTTGAGGAGCTACTTCTCCTGAAGCTTTTTGGTGTTGAGGAGCTCAGTCCCTTATTCGGCTCATCATGTGGTTTTCTCACCTCCTTCAAGGCCACCGGAGCTAAACCTGTGCTGGTGTTAGGGTCGCTACGCTTCTCCTGAGAGACCGATTCTTTCACGGAGTAAGCCATGGTGGCCTTGTAACTCTCCGAGTCGGTCTCTTGTCTCGACCTTCTGATGCCTAATGAACCAAAGTGGAGCTCCGTCAATTCTACATCAACTTAATACAAACTAGTTGAATTTGAGCTCTATGGAGGATGAACAGGGCCAAATTACAAAACTATATAAATAAATCTTTCAAGATACCATTTAATAAATAAATACATACAGCAACAAATCCATCATTTAATCGTGTATAAAAAATTTAAATGTAATCATTCATAGAAGGATTCGTTGATGGATATATTGATGGATTTAGTGAAACCATTTGTCAGGATTTCAGTGATTTATTAAAGGTTTTCTTTAGCCTTGTTCTGATTGGACTGCAGCTGGGAGCGCCGTGATTGGACAGCATGACAGAATGGCACTTTTCAAATTCCTCAAGCGAAGTTAACAAGCCAACTTGAATACCAAGGAAGACATTAGCCCTCTAGTCGTAGTACTTCTGAATAATAAATCATGCTAGACAGGACAAGACGGCTAAACTACATATTCTAAGTAGTTAGCCATTTTCCTTTTTCCTCGATTAATGGACGAATGGTGAATTTTGTAGTTATTGTACTGTCTTAGTAGTCACTGTACTCTCTTGTGCGTTTGCACACGTTAGCATGTGTACTTTATGTGGAGGTGTGTAGTCTGTAGGTAGTTCTGTGTTGTATGATGTAGGTCCTGGAGGATCATCGTTTCCTTTTTCACTGCCTACTAACTAGCTGTACATGGTTGACATGACGATACAGCCACTTGACCCCTCTGCGTTGATACCGAAAAGCGGGAAAAGCTTGACAAGACCTAGTACAACACGTTTGATTTACATCACAAGTCCACTAGAGTTCACACGCATGCAGTAACGCTCCGGGTATTGTTCTACGTCTCAAGCGTCAATCTTCACATCTGTGAAAGAAGCAGCAGCAGAAGTAACTGCACCACGTTCAGCCAGGATCGTGCAACTCACCCTACAGGAATCCCACCTCACCCTTACCAGTACATCCTCCAATAATAAATAAATAAAATGTTTCAATAAATCTTTAAGGCGTTAGTTGGTAGATTGAGTGATTATATACTTGATTTTTTTTTATTCCTCTATTGCATTCTATGATCTATTGAAACAAATGATTCATTTAATTATCTGAATTATATATTGATGAACTTAATTATATATGGATGAATTTTTATAATTTGATGCTGTCCGTCCTGCCTACAGCCAGAGTGCATTGAGTGAAATGAATAAGAGAAGAGAATTAATAAATGAAGGTGAACCGGTAGCCTGACCATGTGGTGAAGGTTCATCTGACTCCTTCTGGTTGAGCCGAGGTTCCTGCAGGAGTGCCTCAGATTCATCATCTTCCTCAATGGTGTGCAGGAAGTACATACTGCTGGAGCAGAAAGGGTTCACGTTCAGGTAGAGGTTAAAGGTGAGCAAGTTGGGATCTCGCGTGTTTTAATGAATCTAGTTCTGCATGGAGTTCTTACTTTGAGAAGTAAAGACCTGGGTCTTTTTAGTCTATAGTAGATAGTCTGATCTGTGGTTCAGGTTCCGTTCTGGTGATTGGAAGATCAGGGTTTCAAAGTCCAGATCTCTCACCTGAACAGCTTTATACGTGCATTGTATGAACTACTTCTTCTTCTTCTGGCTTTTTCCCTTCAGGGGTGGCCACAGCGAATCATCACTCTCCACCTATCCCTATCTTCTGCATCCTCAACACTTGCAC